>ML976771.1:116966-180040 GCA_010015655.1 Bimuria novae-zelandiae CBS 107.79
GGCCTCAACTAGTACTAAGCAGGTACAGAAGGGCGGCGTGATCACCGTCAGCGACGCGCGACAAGCTATTGATCAACGTGTAGAGCTTGAGGCTGAGAAGATTGCCCGTAGGGCTGCTAAAAAGTTCAAAGCTGATCAGCTGCAAGCCTTACAGAGCCTCCCCCGACAGGTGCCATCACTCAGGGATATGACTGTTGATCCTACAGTACTCGCAACACCAAGTTCAGCCTATATTAGTCCGTATAATTGACCTTGGCGGCGTCAGCTTCTATAGAAATGTCGAATCAATACAAAAAGTTGCGTTGAGCCGAGAAGTTGCGTTGAGCTGAGTAGGGCTAAGGCGCCAGCCTTAGCGTGTGGGGCGAGTAGTTGTCTTGATGTTAGCGCGCGCGTCGCGTAGGGTGGAAAGAACCGCTTTCGTGTTAGCGCAAAGCTCGTACCGGTGAACAACAGCATAAAAGAGCAGCCACCCTCGCATGTTTCCTGCCGCAACACCTTAATGATGGCCAGGGCAGCAGCCTACAACTTCGATCACCACACGTCCGTGGCAGATTTCACAGTGCCCAAACACGCCTATCTGGCCGCTCGTTCGGATGCATCCTTCGGATATATTGCTACCAGTGCCCTTGTGCTAGACACGACCACTGCATCTGGCCCTCGCGTTCTTCTCCTCCAGCGCGCTGCAAGTGATGAAGACCCCAACAAATGGGAACCTCCTGGCGGCGCGTGCGATGACGAAGATCCGAGCATTTTGAACGCCGCTGCACGGGAGCTTTGGGAAGAGGCAGGCCTCATCGTAGCACAGATTGGTGGCGTCATTGGAACTCCCCATTTCTTTACCTTGGAAGACGGAAAGAGGGTGTGCCAATTCAACTTTGTCATGCAGGTCGAGAACGACGCGGGAACTCCGCCAGCAGTGAGGCTGGACCCCAACGAGCATCAACAATACGTTTGGGCTACGGAGAATGAGGTCAAGATTAAGGAGGTGGGTGATATAAATTTGGACTTCACGAGGGAAGAAGTTCGGCAGACAGTTCTTCTAGTGTTCGACTACTACAGGGAAACAATGGCAAAAGAGAAGACATGATACGCGAAAGGTCCACCCAGCTCAAACGATCCCAAAAGTCTTCTCTTGAAGCTTGCGTTGGCTCAACATCTCAATCGCCTCTCCATTCATCAACCCATGGACGTAGCACTCGCCTACAAGCAAGTAGTACTTGCCCGTCGGCCGCAGACAGAACGGCACCTTGCAACCAAACAATACACACACTACGTCTCCCGGTTCCATAGCCGCTGGCCCAAGCACAAAATATCCTGCCCTAGTTTTAGCAAAAATTCGGCCTTCCGCGGCTGACGTTGCCCATCGGCTCCACTTCTCATGCCCACTTTCGTGTTCTGCACCCTCGCCCGCCATCATGACTTCCTCTGAAAGGTTATCAGACGGGCCTAGTGTCTCCACGATGTAACGTGCTGCCTTCTGCAGCCACACGCGATGTGGAATGTCGTGGTATGCTATACCTTCGTGTCCGGCAGACTGCACGCAGCCATTGCTGAGCGTCTGCATGAATGCGAAGAAGGCTGTCTGACCACCGTCCACATACCTATCGTTCAAATTGGAAGCCCCCATCCCACAGACTTCATGCCACAGCTGCTCAATCTTTGTGTACGATTGATTAGATGTCTCCCTGATGTAAAAATCCTTGGGATGCAGTGGCTCAGAGTGCAACTCGATGCTATCGATCGCCACACCTCGGATGCGGAGCAAAGGATGCTCTTGATCTATTATCTCAAGTTTCTGCACGGAGTCGCCGTGAGCGCGGTGCGGACATATTGGTTCTGCGAGAATGATTCCTCCTGAGGTTCTCCAGTCGGGTACCCAGGAGGGCAGGCTGTGTCCTCGTTGCCGATACTTCAGACTAGTATTGTCATTCGCATTACTCTGAGAGCGCGACGGAAGCTCGTAACGACCATGCTGGACCGCTGCTAGGACAATACAAGCCGTGGCAGGACACTGCAGCAGTATCTGCTTCGCAACATCAATATACGTCTCCTCGACATTCTTTGTATAATCTGCCGTGATAGAGACAGGTCCACAGCTAAGGGGGTGCAGCGAAGCGACCGAGAAGTGGCCAAGGAACGCAAAAACGCGGTCTCGGTCATCGCTGAAATTGAGGTGGCGCGCCCGCTGGAGCTCGTACACGAAGTTGAAGCGATTCGCATGATGCGTCTTCTCGTCGGGCTCAATGAAGCGTCGGAACAAGAACGAGATGTCCGACGTGGAGATGCCGAGTGCGCTCCGGCACTCGTGATGGCGTTTCAGTCTTTCGCAGACACGCGCCAGCTGGTTCCATTCTATGGAAGTGCTGCCCCAGAATAGAGTTGCGGGAGTGCTGGTTCCGATCTCCTGCACGATCCACCCTCTTTTGAACTATTGTAGCGTCAGTAACGCGGGACGGCATTTGGACGTGTTGTATTGTTTGGAGGGGAGCTAACCCATGTCCGGTTCGTCAAGGATTGAACGGAATGGTGGTTCTCCTCAATATGTTTCTCAAGCTCCACTGCGCTGATGCCTGGGGCCATGCCATTCACTGGCCTTTCCCAAAACGCTTCGTCGAGATCGTCAACAAGATCGAATGCTGATGCTGCCTCCCCTCCAAAGTCCAGCCCCAGCCAAACCAATACATGCATGGCATTCTGGTAGATTTTGTTCATGTACTGTACTTGCTGACCCCTTTCCACCGCATCGTTTTGGTTAATGCAGCATTGATCAGCCCAAATCCGACGCGGCCTGTTGCGGAGGCGAACTCTGTGAAGTGCGGCGAATATCGATCCGCCTCGGAGCGTCAACATGCCTTTGCTAGCGTCGTCACCGTGGAGCAGGATTTTGTATGCAGTATCTGGTGGCCCTGCATCCGCCCATACGTACGAGATTGCTTCATAGTGTGGCGCGGAATCGATTTTTACGGCTTCTAGTGTTCCTTCTAGACGATCGGTATTCTTTCCAGGATATAGAGTGAGTAGTCGAATAACTCCGTTGCTTTCCACAGGCTCATATCTATATTCAGGTAGATCCACAAGCTCCTGTGCGGTTTCGGCCATGATGAAGACTTCTCTGGGAGTTTTTTGTTGCAATCATTGACTAAATCTCCTCAAAAGATAAGAATTGATAAAACTGTCGGAGTGAAACTGTTAAGTTCCACAAGAAAAGGCTGAGCACGAGAAGCAGCAGAAATGTTAATTACGCCCCGGGACCACAGCCCCGTTGATATATTACGCAAAAGTGAGCCAATACGGCCGCGCTATCGCGCGAGAGCCTCATCTTCCGCCTTCCTCTTTCCGGTCCTCTACAAGCGCCACTACAATGTGGGTAGTCGCGAGAAGCAAGGCTGAGACATGTGATGCATATACGAGGCTGCGTGTTCGTCCTGCCGGGCGTCAGCCGGGGTGACCTAGCCAATCACATGACTGGAATAAATCAAGGAGTCGTCGCACGTATACAAGGCAAACGAATTACGTTCAGCTTTCGCCGCTTTTAAGCCCCATTCACATGTATGAATCTGCCAGGCCTGCAGTCACAGCCTCCAATGCATCTAAAGTCTATTGGACGATGGAATTAACGCGCAGCCTACCATATCTTATATTAAGCGATTCTTCGAAGAACAAATTTGCGTCCGAAAGGTGAAAGACTTGATTCTACATATTTCCGACTCTAGTACTGCCTAGCTCTACCAGAGATACACAAGATTATCTGCTTTATCAGAGCAAGTTATCTCAGAGAGAGCTATCTCTTATCATTGGCGGAAGCTCTGACGTTTTGCAACAAGGTTGAATTTTCCCAAGGACGTCATATTTCCTCTCGAACCCAAAACTTGCGGTCACCATTCGCACCCGCTCCTACCATGACCTACGAGCACAAAGTCGCCATTTTCCTCGACCGCTTTCAGCGAGCACCTGAGCAAGAGCGCCTCACCCTCCAAGCCGCATCCACCAAACAAGAATGCGAAAAAATGCTAGTGAAACTAGGAGTGAAGGGCATAGTAACCACACGAATCAAGAAATACGACTCTCTAAACAAGAAGCTTAAGGACATGGGCCACGACCCCGAATTCGTCGAGTGGGTAGCCAAAGGCCACGATATCCGCCTCCACGAGGAGATGGGCGACCTCGCGGGCGTACGCATCGGGCTTTTCTTCCCGGACGACGTTGTGAAGCTCACCGCTGAGATTAAGCGCAGCTTCACCGTCGCGCATCTCTTCGGCACCGTCACAGGTGGACGGGAGGCCGCCCAGGGACGCAACACCGACGTGGAGAAGCACACGCGGGGGGCGTGGCGGTCGCTCGGGGTCCACGGGGAGGAGGAGGACTGGGAATTCTACGGCTACAAGTCGTGGCAGATGGTTGTGGATTGGAAGAATCCTCCGCACCCGGAGCTCAAGTCTCTGCGCGTGGAGATACAGGTTGGCACTGTGGTCACGCAGGCGTGGGCGGAGGTGCAGCATAATATCATTTACAAACGGCCTGACGATATCCTTGCTACGCCGACGATGAGGCGCATCATCGACGCTGTGAATGGCCTGGCGATCACCACAGATATCATGCTCAGGGAGCTAGAGCGGAGCTTAGAGATCGCGAAGGGCGAGGCGAAGGAGAGGGCGAAGCGTCCCTTCAAGAACGGCGAGGAGTTCTCGGAGTGGTTCCGCAAGACGTACCTGGACCAGATGGATGCGCATGAACGGCAGAAGTGGGAGTATCCTCCTAGTTGGGCATCATCGCTGGTTGAGATATGCTGCAACGAAAGAGGGTATGGGGGAGTGCCTGGAGCGTGCCCCGAAGATCTAGGACGTCTGATCCGGTCCCGTAACCTTTTACAAACCCGACAAGCTACCCACCTTAGGACAAACGCGTATCAGAAATTGGATATAGCGATGCTCCTCCTGCAAGCCATTGGCTATGATTTTGGGGCGAACGACAACCTAGGCTATGGGGTTGCTGAAATACGGAGGGACCAGTATGGTAGCGGCGCCACAGGCAACGAATACCTTAATTTGCGTATGTGATGAGTCGACGGGTATCTAACGTGGACAGTCATCTATACTTACGTTTCACGTCTCTAATACGCTTGGTCTAATGTCATCCTACTCTTCACTTCCCTATTGTTCTCTACCCTTTACACCGAGTTCTCTCACAGTGTCGCTGCCCCTGGAGCAAGCCTAGAGGTGACTGACCTTTTTGACTCTATGCTCCAAAGTGAACATACTAGGGACCAAGGCGCTCTGTACGATGCTGTCAGATAGAATGAGCTGTGGTAAGGTTGGATCTGCACAATTGAGCAGGGACTACTTAGCTTAGCACACCAGCGAAGAAGTTAGAACCAGTTAAATATAAGTAAGATAATAAGATACAATTATTAATATTATTAAGTTATATATATATTTACTTATTATACTATTTAATAATTAAGAGTCTTACTACTATAACTAATTGTCCGATTATACGGCCTCTATCTGTTGTGGATATGAGGCTGGAACACTTTCTTGTTTGTACCATTCTAAATAAGGCTAGCGCTGCATTGGCACTTTCAGGATCCTCGCACACATCTGCATTCCAGACAGATCAGAAGACGACAATCAATCAATCTATTATTACATCCATCAACTTATCTATCGCATTATCTTAAAGTGACAGAACACTATTAAATCTAATAATTAAGAGTCTTATTGCCTCCGCCAAGCCAACTGCAATGGCCCTATTAACCCTTAGAGATCCCACAGTGATCCTGACCAACCACACGAACTACACACCGTGGCTAAACTAACTAAAAATAAAATCCTAATTCCTAAAGGTCTGGAACATTATTAACCCAGCGCTGATAGATGAACCAAGATAGAAACCCGCAATGCCAATACCTCCCGCGATAGGCAACTACTAGCCAAGCACGGCGTATACGACTGCGAATCCGAATAATATGCTAATAATGCCCTCACATCTTTCGACGGCAGGCGCGAAAGCATACAAAGACAATAGCGATTATTACAAAGGATAGCTAGAGATATACAAGATCATAGATCGCGAATACTAAGAGGAACAGGCTAGCCTAAACTAAGTAGTTACTGTTATCTAATTAATAGTTTCTGCGCATCTCTAGAACAACTGCTACCTCCTAGATTAATTAATTAGGTAGTAGATTAATAACCTTATAATTATAGTTGGGGTAGACCTGCAAGACGAATACAGACGATTAAGGGCAAGATACTAAGAAGCCCTTAAGCTAATAAGAATAGCTAGATTATAGGCTATATGGCTATCTGAGTACGATCATGCAGCCATAGAAGTAAAGACTAATTAGGTCCTAGAGCTTTAAAGGCTAGACTTAGTTAAAGAAGACTTTATAAAGGCAGTTGTCTATGTCGCACCTATGTGGGTAACGACCTTCTAGTAATATAGAAGCAAGGATGCAGCTATCTTACGAAAGCACATAATAAAACTCTTCTAAGACTATATGATCCTGCAGCACCCGATTAAGGGCAAATAAAAGGGCGCTTTTGCTGCTGCAGGTTCATCTCTCGCTAATAGTAGTGAATCCACCCAGGCTACAGACAGGGACGCCTCTCTTGTGGATAAAGCAGCAATATTAAAATATTAGGGTAGACCTTGTAAACAACGAAATAATAGTTAACGTACTAGAGCTAAGCGGTCCGCGATTATAGACAATAAGCTAGCGATAGCTAGTGGCCTTAAGTGCCTTACTTATAAACAACGCTATAGTCTACAAGACTGCTTCTACGCTTTCTTAGACAAATAACTAGAATAGTTTAGGCCAAAGCCGAGCATGGTTGCCCTAATTAAGTTTAGGCTAGAGAATAACCCTGCGCTTTAAGAAAGCTTAAGAATAACAAAGAGGGCTAGATTACAGGTACCTATAATTAAATTATCGTATACTCCTACTCCAACTCGAATTACTAAGGCTAATAATAAGTGACTAGATAGACGCAAGATCACTAAAATCCCAGCGAGCTTTAACGCCGTATCTTTCTACACTAAATTAAACATATACCTATTACGATGCTTAGCTATACTTAATTTAGGTATAACCTGCTATATCTTTAACAACATCGATCGCTTTGTCTTATACCGGCCACCGGCGCCAGGAGACTTCATATAGGCAGGGAATACATAAATATAGATTAAAGGATACAGGACTGTCTATCTTAACATACAAAGTGTAAGCGGTAATTAAATAATACGGCTAGATAATATAGCCTATTGCCCTAATCTGCTCTGCAACCTTATATCGTTCCGATTACTTTAGAGGCAAGGCCTTTGGTGGGACATAAGGGCAGACCTAACGACTCTAAAGAGAAGAGATAATACTATGCTAGCAGAACTCTAAAAATTACATAAATAATAGGTGTTAGAATATAGAATAAGGCTAGTAAGTAGTATTCCTACTAATGCTGCGCACGCTACTTATAAGACTAATACACGCACGAAACAAAGACTATAGAAGGCAAATGTATAGACCTAGCACCAGCGATTAGGCTATCTAGACCCTTAGGCCCTCGAACACCTCGTGTAGTAATCTAAGGGGGTAAGGATTAAAGGTCTCCCTATAGTCAAATGTGATGCCTGCGGTAAAGCAAAACTAAAATGGTAAATACGCCAGCAAGCTAGGGAGCGAACTAAAGGCCCTGGCGAGCGAGTCGTAATAGACTTTCACGACTATAAAGCAGACAGCTCAACAAGAGAGAAGAGCTAAATACTAATTACTAATTAATTCTCCAGCTTTGCATAGGACTTCTACTTTAAGGATAACTGCCTAGCACGGTTAATTATTAAATTACTTAGCACTTTTGTACGGTTTATAAAAGTATAATATAACATTATAGTAAAAGTAATTAAATCTAATAACAAGATCTTCTCTATTAAAGCTAACGTTAAGAAGTGGTGCGTAGCGCAAGGTATTAAGATTAAGCCTTTAGCACTAAATACTTAAGCATAAAATAGAGGAGTAAAACGCTTAGGGGGTGTAATTAAGGAGAAAGCGCGTATAATGCGACTTAACTCTAATCTACTATAGTAGATGTAGCCTAAGATCACGCGAGCCGCGGTCTACCTATATAATTAAACGCTAAACTACACTAATTAATGGCAATCTCTATATAAAGTGTTCTTTACGATAGTAGCCTTTTAGAACGGCATTGTTACCTAACCAAAGAAGCCTAATTAAGCTTACCTAAAAGCATATAGCTGCAAAGCGTTTGCAATAACTAACAACACAAAACGTAGCAAAAGTAGGCTTTAGAGGCTTAACCCTAAAGCATGGATTAGCTACCTTGTTAGCTACAGATTAACTAATATCTAGAGAATATAGATTCCCTCTCTAGCAACGACAATTAGTACTCGCGATGTAATATTCGATAAGGATACTATATTCTTAGGCAAAACTAAAGACCTAATAGACAACCTTATGCACAGCACATTAGAAGAAATAGCAGCCTAGGTACAATTAGTAAAGTTACCTCCCTTACCTTAATAAGAGCAAGCCATTAAGTCCTTCTTTAAGGATAAGACAATTAGTGAAGCGCTAGAGGTTAAAGGAGCTCCTGAGTACAAGCAAGGCAGGAGAGCTAGGTACGAATATCTAACGCCTCTATTAACACCGCCACTAGTGGCACTCCTTGCATAACTAATGGCAGGAGGCGATTAAGCTAGACCACCCTAAGAGTTGCAAACAGGGCAGTTACGAACAAGCCCGTAGGCCGCAGCCTTTATAGCAGGCACTAAAGCTAGTAGTAATAGTAAATATAAAGGCAAGGCTCTTAATAAGGCGCAGCTTTAACAAATAATTACATTAGGTAAAAAGCCACATCGAAGCGTGCTTCCAGAGCCACCCATATGCTAAAGCAAGCTCGAAGATCACCTTCTTTATAACATGTGGAAGGAAGCAGAACGATCCTATCTACAAAGCCACAAGGAAATGAAGTCTTAGAGCGAGGTTGCAGCAGCTCTAGTAAAGGTAGTAGGCTATTAAATCCTCAACTGCATGTGGGTATATACCTACAAGTTTAACAAACACTATCGATTGCAGAAATACAAGGCAAGGCTAGTGGTGCGAGGCGATTAATAGCGGCACCTTACCTTATAAGAAACCTACGCTATAACACTAGTAAGACGATTCTTTTACATGCTTATAGCGATTATAGCTCGCTTTAACCTAGAGCTTATCTAACATGACGTTACGAACGCGTTTATTCACGCAAAGTTAGATAGAGAAATTTACATAAAAATGCCTCGCGGCTACTCGCAAGCAGGCACAGTCCTCCAACTTTACAAAGCACTCTACGGACTACGTATATCTTTATTACTCTAGCAAAGAGAGTTCACGTTAACACTCCGTGATATTAGCTTTAAAACAGTGCCCTACGAGCTATGCTACCTTATTAAGGATAGCATTATTATCTTCTTCTATGTGGATAATCTTATTATTGCCTATTAGAAGAATCGCAAGCCTGCAGCAGAAGTAGCTATTATAAAGATAAGAACTAAGTTTACTCTTACTAGCGGAAAAGACCTACAGTGGTTTCTAGGGATTGAAATTATTAGGGACCGCTTGAATAGAAAGATCTAGCTTTCGCAAGCTTTATACATCGACAAGATATCGCGCCTTATTAATCACTATAAGATTCGCTATAATACCCTAATTACAGTAGTTAAACTGCTCCCACGCTTAGGGCTCGCAAGCAAGGCTAAGATCAATTAATACTAGCGCAAAGTCAGATTAATTCTCTATGCTATAGTAACTACACGACTAGATATTACTTTTGCAAGTTCTTAATTATCACGATTTCTTTCTAACCTAAGTAAAGAGCACTAAGTAGCTACTAACTAAGTTCTCCTTTATCTTGCTAATACCAAATTGTTAGGTCTTTAGCTTAGGGGTGTAGATACTTTAGAAGTTGTAAGCGACGCATCTTTCGCTAATAATACACTTAATCGCAAGAGTTTACAAGGATATATTATTAAGCTATTTAGCGGCCTAATTGCCTAGAGAGCAAGCAAGCAAGATACAGTCACTACATTAATAATAGAGGCTAAACTTCTAGCGCTCTTACAAGTGGCTAAAGAGGCCATCTTTACTTCACGATTACTCCAAGAGCTTTAGATTACTGTAAGCAATTATCTAATTATAATTAACTACAACAATTAATAGACTATCCGCCTTGTCACTAAAGAACTCGCAAAGCTGCAGACCAAGCTCCGCCATGTAGATATCCACAATTACTAGCTAAGGCAAGAAGTTACACGTGGGACTATTAAGGTAGACTATTAACGCTCAGAGGACATGGTTGCAGATAGACTTACAAAGGCCCTACTAATAAACAAATAGAGCAAGTTTCTAGATAAACTAGGACTTACAAATATATTAGACAAGATCACTAATTAAGAGGTTGCCCTACAGGATCTACAGCAGAGGATAGAGGCCTTTAAGTTAGAATAATAGACAGATGAATAATACGAAGGTCCAGCTTAAGGATAAGCCCAAGCTGAGGGGGTGTGTCCGATTATACGGCCTCTATCTGTTGTGGATATGAGGCTGGAACACTTTCTTGTTTGTACCATTCTAAATAAGGCTAGCGCTGCATTGGCACTTTCAGGATCCTCGCACACATCTGCATTCCAGACAGATCAGAAGACGACAATCAATCAATCCATTATTACATCCATCAACTTATCTATCGCATTATCTTAAAGTGACAGAACACTATCAAATCTGACACTAATACGAAATGGCGTAACCCTCTAACCGTAACTCTACGATACACCTAAACAACTCCGCTAATTATAGGGGGTGGAAAACGCAACTTTAAGTAAGATATATAATAAATAATACCTAAGATAAAGTTAGTCTAAAGTTAACTACGCTATTAATCCTAAAACTATTACCTATAAGGGCTCTAATTATTACTAACTACGCGCTAGTCGCAAATATTATAGTCTTAATAAAACTAACTAAACTATTAGCTAGAAGTTAGAAGGTATTTAAAGAAAATCTTAAATACTACAAGATCCTCCTTAAATAATATACTACACTATGCGAAAATTATTGTCGCGCTAGGCGCACGAGCCACCACAATAACGCGAAACTCCAGATACACGCGTTCTTTAACACTATATTACTCTATTAAAATAAGGTCTTTTAGTATAGAAATTTCGGGCAATTAACGCATAAAGGGTAAATTAATAGAATAGTAGTATAATTATATTTTAGCCTAAGTAGAAGCTAGTGCAAAGATAGCTAAAATTATAAAGTAGCTTAATATAACGTAGTGTATAGTATTACGAGATGCACTCGCTTGGTCCGATCCAAGTTAGGGCAGTAAGGTAATAAGGCGTCTTACGGGTTATTTAATAGTACGAGTTAATGCGATAATTAAGCGTGGTTAAATAATTTAATCCTATAATAAATAAGATAACTATTAGTCTATATAGGAGAGTGTACTCGCATAGAAGATACTTTAGTTAACTATAAGAAGAGAAACAATATAGGAGAATTATTACACTATATACTAGTCTATTTATTCCTCTATACCTAGGTAATCTGGAAGCCTTGGCGGATCACCCTAATCTAGTGCTACTATCGGATTAGGGTCACGTAACCCTAGCTAACCTAAGCGACCCCGCAAGTACTCGCGGGCTGGCGATAGCATAGCTTTATCTATTTCCTCCTATTTATTATTAGTTAGTATTATATTACTGTATAGGGTTCCTAAGCTCGTAATATTATCCCCCCCTTTAGGGTAATTATCCTAATACTTATTTTTTTATAATTATACGGTGGCGCTAGCGTGCGCGCGTATAAGTAACTATTAAGGCCTTCTTAGTAAGTTAGCCCTCTAACTTTTTTATCGCCTACCTAACTATGCCTAAAGTCTTAAGAATATCCTCTAACTAGCGTTGTCTAGATTAGATAAAGGCTATTTTTAACGCAAACGTAGAGATGCTAACTCTATATAGTTACTATAAAAAAAGGGTCTAAAGTATATAGTAGAGTTATCTACTAGTTTCTGTGCTTACTATATCTAGGCGAAGGTTTAATATAGTTTAGTCTTAATATAGACTAAGCGTTAGGAGCTAAAAGTAAAGTAACGTTATTTTTAGGGTAATATCTTTTGCCTAAAAAAGGAGCTTACTTAAAGGAAATAGGAGTTATTTAATATTTAAGAAAAAGAGCGTTATTATAAGCTTAAAAAGATTATATTAATAAAAGAGTTAGAGGCTTTAGAATGCGTAACTAGGATTTCTAACTTTTTTTTTAAAATTATAATCGCGGACGCTCTTCTTCTATTTTTACTATTATAACTTATATCTAACTTAGGCTAATTATAGTCTAATTTACTTACTCCCTTTAATCCTTTTATATCCTTTAATTTTAATAAATTCTTAGCTAATCTAGTTATAGGACCTCTAAATACTCCTTATAGAACCTCTCTAGCGCTGTCTTATAGTTCGTGAGGTTTTATACTAGTTCTTATATATTATAGTCCTCTAGCTATCCTTCCTACTTTACTAGGTACTTATACTAATATTTAACTCTTTATAAATTTCTAATTACTTTAACCTTGTACTCCTTATTTTTAAGTTTAAGTTAGGTCTCTAGTTTGGCGTCTGGTGGTGCTAGTTCTAATAAGGATTTATAGAAAACTAGGTGTATACGTGTATCTATAGGTAACTATAGTTTAAAATTAATTAGGCCTTTAACTTCCTAAATTTTAAATAGTCCTTTTTAGAGATTATCTAGTTTTTTACTTAGTCTTGTTATTTTAAGATTTTTTTATAAGAAGAGGACTTTATCCCCTTTTTTAAAAGTTAGTCCCTTAATCCTTTTTTTATTTACGCTTATTGCTATTTGCACGTTCTACTAAGTAATGTTTTTACGTAATATTTCGTGTAATTCTTATATAAGTTTTACTTTTTTAGCTACGCTCTTTGTAACGCTTTTAATATCTAATAGATTCTAGTAAGCTATTAGCTTATATCTGTGGTTCGCGTAGTACGACGAGTGTCCTGTAGTTACTAATTTCGCACCGTTGTATACTAACTAGACTATAAGTAATAGCTTAACCTAGTTATCTTATAGCTTATTTATATACGTCTAAAAATATTATTCTAGCGATTAGTTTGTTCGTTCGGTCTGTTTGTTTATTTAGGGGTGGAAGCTTGTTATAAGCTTATATTTAATTCTTAATTTTACTATAAACGTGGTCTAATACGAGGATATAAATATTCTTGCCCTATCTATAATAAACTTATCTAGTTGTCTAACCTATAATATTAGTTCTTATTTTACTACGTAGGCTAGTTCCTTATCTAGCATAGCCTCTTTAATTAGCATAAATTTTAATTCCTTAGCAAGTTAATTAACTATAACTAAAATTAAGTTATACGGACGTTCGTTTCTAGGTGCTAATAATGCTAGTAGCTTTATAATAAAGTCTATAGTTACACTAGACTATAGTCGTGGGGGTGGTTGCAGTGGCTATAGAAGGCCGTAGGGCTTATGTCTTTTAGGCTTATTTTAGTAACATGCTAAATAGTTACTAATTACCTTTTATACTAATAGTTATAATTTAGGGATAGCGTACTTGTTTACAATCTAACGCGTTGTTTTTGCTATTTTAGGGTGTTCCTAATTCTTATCTTTATATAATATTCTAATTAGTAGTAGTGCTGCTTGTTTACTTACCCTTATCCTGTCCTAGTAATCCCTTATAGGTAACTTTATAGCCTCTTATAGATTGTATACATGTCGCTTATTATCTATAAGCCTTCTATAGTCTTAGGCGTTATTTACTAAAGGTTTATAATAGGTAAAGTCCACACGTCGTGCGTTTAGCATTAGTGTAAGCTATATTTTATTATAGCGTAAGGTACTATCCTTTACTTTTATAAAGACGGCGTTATAGTTAAGACTGCCTTCATTTTCTATAAGATTAGAGCGTTAGCTAAGTGCGTTAGTAGCTCTATTAGTACTTCTTACTAAGTAAGTAATTTAAAAGTTATATTTTACTAGTTACTTTAACTATCTAGCCTGCCTTTAATTAAGCCTCTTCGTGGTCGTATAGCGAGTAAGGTTTAAGTAATTAGAAAATACTTCTACTTAGTATTTAGCTCCCTTAAGCTATGCTTCCTATTACTTAAAGTAATTTATAATTACTAAGAGTTTTTTATTATAGATTTTATAGTTAAGTTCTGCTCTTAAGAACTTCTTTAAGTAGTAGAATACTAGTCTTTACTTCTTATTATTATATTTTTTATAGAAGTACAGCTCCTAGCGCGTAGTCTAATACGTTAGTGTAGATATAATATTGCCGCTCTAGGTTATACATCTATAGTAATAGCGCAATTAGAAATAGGCGTTTTAGCCTCTTAAAGGCCTCCTGTTCTTTTTTTTATAGTAGTCGCTATTTGCCAGTTTTTGTGAGCTCTATTAGCGGAGTAGTTATTTTAAAGTAGTTCTTAATAAACTTGCGATAGAAGTTAGTAAAGCCTAAAAAAGACTAGATATCTTTTACTAATTCTAGTAGTAATTATTTCTTTATTATCGTAATCTTCTTTAGATCTATCTTAACACCTTTTTAGGATATTACAAATCCTAGATACTCCGTTTCCGTAATATAAAACTTATACTTTTTAGGGTGTAGGAGTAGCCTGTGCTTTTATAGTTTTTAAAGTACTTTTTAAACGTGTTCCTTATGCTCTGCTAAGGAACCGCTTAAGTAGATTAGTATATTATCTAAATACGCTGTGTAGAATATATCTAAGTATTTATATAGAACTTAGTTTATAAGTTCCTAAAAGGTTGCCAGGGCATT
This sequence comes from Bimuria novae-zelandiae CBS 107.79, assembly GCA_010015655.1. NCBI lineage: Eukaryota > Fungi > Ascomycota > Dothideomycetes > Pleosporales > Didymosphaeriaceae > Bimuria > Bimuria novae-zelandiae. The sequence continues at coordinate 131,840 of ML976771.1, forward strand.
TATTAGTCCTATTAGCATAACTATGTACTTAAAAAGACTATATTATATATAAACGGCAGTTTTCTACTCGTATCCTTTAGTAATTTATATCTAATAGAATTTATCTTAGATATTAAACTTCGTGAACCACTTAGCTCCACGGAGTTAATCTATAAGCTCTATAATTAGAGGTAGAGGGTACTAGTTCTTAACTATTAGAGCGTTTAACTATCTATAGTCTATATAGAGCTAAAGTCTGCCATCTTTCTTTAGTACAAAGAGTATAGGGAAGGCCGCAGGGCTCTAACTAGGCTACTATTTCTTAGAGCGGAGGTTCTTCTCTAATAGCTCCTTTAACTCTTTTTCTTAGTCTTAGGTAAGGGGCCTTAGGCGTTTTAGCTATAACTTAGCTTCTTTTACTAGTAGTATTTTATAATCTTACTCTTAGTATTTAGGTAAGACTATCTTGTCGTATTTCTTAAATAAGTCTATAAATTCCCTATATTCTGCTAGTAAACTAGGGTTTTCGTCGACTATCTTAGCTAATTATACTTATATATAATGTACCTGCTTTAGGTGTTGTTGTATAATCTAATCTATCTTATAAATTAATATTTCTTATATTATAGATATATTATACTTCTTTCTTACCTAAGGTTCCCAAAGTTTCCCTTTCTATTAAGGCTTATTTAGAGCCACTATTGGCTTCTTCCTGGGTAGGATTATCCTGGATATCTAGTTTATCTCTAGATTATGTTATTCAAGCCATTTATATCTAATAATAGCCTTAATGTCACCTATCTCTGCGATAGTAAATATGTGTTAGCTTTCTAGGCCCTTAATATTAATCTATACTAGCGCTGTTTTAAGGCGTAGCTAACTATTACTATATCTTTATAATTAGGTCCTGTCCGCGAGTCCTATTTATAGCGGTATTTCCTTATTATAATATAGTATATTATATTTTTTAACTACCCTTAGGGATATTAGACACGCGTCTACCCCTAGGTTAATTAGTGCTTATATATAGCACCTATATACTATAATATCCTTAATTAAGCGTTTCTCGACTTAGTAAGTATCTATTTAATAAACTATGATAAATATACTATTACTAGTGTGACTTGTTGCCTAGTAATAGTCTAGTTTTTTAAATTGTTAGACCTATTATCTAAGATTTTAGGCTAACTGGCGTTGGCTTCCTTAATCTAATCCTGGACCCTAGATAGCTTAGAGACTTCCTAAACCTTGGGCCACGTATATCGCTGCCGATATATGGCGTAGGTTTCTCGAATTCTATTAGATTCGTATACCCTAGGCATCCCGTGTTAGGTGTATCCTAGAGTCAGGCACTTATGTGCTAGTAAGGCGTTGTGTCTTAAGCCTTCTTTTGCTAAAGCTGCCTCCTCCTAGAGGGCTAAGTGCGCTAGGCATTACGGATTATATTAGTCCTATATAAGCTTTATGTAATCTTTATCTTTTTCTAGCTAAGTGTCTTCTATTGTTGCGTTAAGGTTACGGGGATCCAGGCCCTAGAAAAACTATCCTGTCTTAAGCTTTTATCGCTAGTGTAGTTCGCAGTCGTTGTTAAAGTATATATACTACTTATTTTATTTATAGTACTTTATCTAATAGGCTTGGAAGTGCTTATAATAATTGTGGCGCACAGTCACAACAATCAGGGAGCTCGAAAACAAAGTCTATTAAGGAGAGGAAGCTCTATAATAACTAGCTATTTATAAGTTTAAGGGATCGCGTGCTTGGCTACTTAGCTACTTAGCTTAACCCTAACTAGTATAGAAAGCTCTAGTAAGGTGCCATTTATAATACACCCTCTAACTTATAGAGCGTAGTATAATAAGCTAAATAGTAACTTAAAGTATAAAAGGTAATAAACTTGCGCGTAGAGCTTAAAAAGCGTCTAGCTTAAATCCCTAGCTCGCTAAGTAATTAGTCTAAGTAGCTAGTTTATATATAGTTTTAGGAGAAAGGTAAAGAAGAAAAGGAGTAGCGTACTTCTACTATAAAGCTTTAATAAACATTTAAGGGTAGCTATCTACTTACAACGTAACCCGTGCGAGTACCTGCATATATAAATAAGAAAATAGGTAGCTATAGAATTATAGCGCCTAGTTAGTAAAGGCTTATTTACTTATAGGCTTACTATAATCTATGCTTTAATATTCCCTAGAAAGACTAGAGGAGGGTCTACTACCTACCCCTTATACTTAAGCTTAGTTAATAACACCTTCTACTAATCCTTTTAAATCTAGCTCTTAATTTCACTAATCTCCTTACTTATAGGCTTATTATAGAGCTTATAAAATACTTCTCCCTAAAGCGCGTACTAAAGGCGATTACACTCTATAGGCTTCTATTAATGCTAGCTATTTGCTCTACATGGGCACTTATAGCTTATATTAGGAGTGCGCCCTTTAAGCGTAGCGTACATGCCTACGTGCTTAGTTGTTTAGTCGAGCTGCGCGAGCTAGCGAGCGTATCCTTCTAAAGATAGAATTGCTACTGCGCCTGGTCGCGATAGGTTATTAAGCTCTCTCTAAGCCCACTTATAGTTGTATCGTAGTGCTGAGCGTAGGAAATCCTTTATCGGCAGCGTACCCTTTATCTCTAAGAGATCTAGGAGCACAGCGTTAGCGTGTGCGCGGTTCCATTCGGATAGCCATTTAGTTGTGTCTATTGTTCTGCTGCTCTGTGGGCGTAGGGTGACCTCTCTGTATGTATGTCGTACCTGCTCCTTCCAATCATCATCGCTCGGACAGAGATTATTCTTAAGTTCTCTAATTAGCGCCTGCAGCGTCTACTACTTACTTAACTATAATATTATAAGCTCTAGCCTTTATAGATTAACTATAGTATAGACCTAGTTCTAGAGTACCTAAAGTTTTATTACGAGCTAACTATAAATAGCAGACTTTAGCTTATAGCGCTTAAGCTATTATATACGGGGCTCGCCCTTCGTATTTATGTCTAGTAGCTCTAGAGCCTAGTCGTGTATATTTATCTACTTAAGAGCCTTAGGGTTAATATAACTTTATATCCTTTAAGCCTTCGCATGGTACTTAAGCTACGCGTACTAAGGTAGGAATAAGTTATAATTTATAAGCTAGTTACTCGCTAGGAGCTTTATAGTAGTTATTATATAGTTTAGCTCTATTATAGGTTATAAGCGTCAAGACGTAAGCGTAAGGATAATAAAGAGTAGGGAATAGTTATTATTATAATTATTAGCTAGTATAGAGCAAGTATATTATAAAGTATTATAAAGGTACTAGGCTTATAATTATAACGCATAGTTACAACGATTAAAGAGCTTAAAAATAAAGTTTATTAAGGAGAGGAAGCTCTATAATAACTAGCTATTTTGTCAGATTAAAGGGTAATCTTGATAAAATAGAATAATTATTAATTGATTTGAGGTTGTTCTCTCTTGTCTAAGTATCTGAGAGGTGAGACGCCTCTATATCCCTTGCTTTGTTGTGGAATGCAAGGGTGGAAGCCGCTTTAGGCAAGGGCGGAATGCGTTTCTAGTAAGGGTATAGGTACGCCAGCCACCTTGCTAAAATAAAGGGACTATGTAATTGGACACACCCCCTTAGCTTGGGCTTATTCTTAAGTTGGAGACTATCTGTCGTTAATCTAACAATATTATCCTTTATAATTCATTTTTAAAAGCTTCTATCCTTTGCTCTAGCTTAAGCAGGTTAACCTCTTTATTTATAATCTTGTCCTTAATTTCTACAAGTCCTAATTTATCTAGAAACTTGCTCTACTTGTTAGCTAGCAGGGCCTTTATAAGTCTATCTATAACCATGTCCTCTAAGCGTTAATAGTCTATCTTAATTGTCCCTAATGCGACTTCTTGTCTTAGCTAATAATTTTAAATATCTATATAGCGGAGCTTAGTCTGTAGTTTGGCGATCTCTTTAGTAATAAGTTAGATTATTTGCTAATTATCGCAATTAATCGTAATAAGGGAATTACTAAGGTTAATCTCTAGCTCCTTTAGTAATCGTGAGGTGAATAAAGCCTCCTTAGCAACCTATAAGAGAGCTAGTAATTTAGCCTCTATAGTTAATATAGTAACTGTATCTTGCTTATTTGCTTTCCAGGCAATTAGCCTACTAAATAGCTTAATAATATATCCTTGCGAGCTCTTGCGGTCTAGCGTATTATTAGTAAAAGATACGTCGCTTGCTACTTCTAAAGTATCTGCACCCCCGAGCTAAAGACCTAGTAATCTGGTATTAGCAAGGTAGAGGAAAACTTAGTTAGTAGCTACTTAGTGCTCTTTGCTTAGGTTTGTTAAGAATCGTAATAGTTAAGAGCTTATAAAGGTAATATCTAGTCGCGTAATTACCGCAGCGTAGAGGATTAATCCTATTTTCTACTAATATTAGTTAACTTTAGTCTTGCTAGCGAGTCTAGTTTAGGGAAGCAGTTTAACTGCTACTATAGGTGTTTTATGCTATATCTTATTTTTTTTAATAAGGCGCGAGATCTTGTTAATGTATAAAGCCTATAAAAGCTAGATCTTTCTATTTAGGCGGTCTCTAATGATTTCGACCCCTAGAAACCACTATAGTTTATTACCACTAGTAAGTGTGAATTTAGTACTTATCTTTACTAGAGCAACTTTAGCGGCTTGCTTTTATAACTTGTCGTACGCAATAATAAGGTTATCTATATAAAAGAAGATAATAATACTATCCTTGATAAGATAGCATGGCTCGTGGGGTACTTTTTGGAAACCTATATTACGGAGCGTTAATGTAAACTCTCTCTGCCAGAGTAGTAGAGATATGCGCAGTCCGTAGAGTGCTTTATGTAGTTAGAGGACTGTGCCTGCTCGCGAGTAACCGCGGGGCATCCTTATGTAGATTTCTCTGTCCAGCTTTGCGTGGACAAAAGCATTAGTAACGTCGTGTTAGATAAGCTCTAGATCGAACTAAGCTATAATTACTATAAGCATACGAAATAATTAGCCTACTAACGTTAATACGTAGGTATCTTATAAAGTAAGGTGCTACTATTAATCGCCTCGCACTACTAACCTTGCCTTACACTTTTATAATTAATAGTGCTTATTAAACTTATAGGTATACACCTATATATAATTAAGGATTTGATAACCTGCTACTTTTACTAGAGCGGTAGTAACTTTACTCTAGGACTTCATTTCCTTATAGCCCTATAAATAGGATTGTTTGGCCTCCTTCCATATATCGTAGAGAGGGTAATCCTCGAGCTTTCCTCGGCATGTAGGTGGCTCTAGAAGCACGCTCCGATGCGGCTTCTTGCCTACTGTGATTATTCGTTAAAGTTGCGCCTTGTTAAGAGCCTTGCCGTTGTATTTGCTACTACTACTAGCTTTAGTGCCTGCCATAAAGGCTGCGGCCCACGGGCTTGTTCGTAATTGCCCTATTTACACTACTAAGGATAGGAGCTAATTATCTCCTGCTATTAATTATGCAAGGAGTGTAACTAGTAGTAGTATTAATAGAGGCGTTAGGTAATTATAGTTAGCCTTTTAGCCTTATCTATACTCTAGGGCTCCTTTAACCTCTCCCTTTAGCGTCTTGGTAATTGTCTTATCTTTATAAAAGGACTCCGTGACTTAATCTTATTAAGGTAAGGAAGGTAGCTCTATTAATTATACTTAGGCTACTATCTCTTCTAGTGTATTATGCATAAGGTTATCTATTAGGTCTTCTATTTTTCCTAAAAACACTATATTTTTATTAAAAATAACGTCACGAGTGCTTATTATCTTCGCAAGGGATAGAATCTAGATCCTTTATATATTAGTTAATTAGTAACCAACAAGGTATCTAATCTAGGCTTTTAGATCTAGCCTTTATAGTTTGCTCTTGCCGCGTTTTGTATTGTCTGTTATCGCGAACGCTTTATAGCCATACGCCTTTAAGTAAGCTTAATTAGGCTTCTTTAGTTAAGTTGTCAGATTTGATAGTGTTCTGTCACTTTGAGATAATGCAATGATGAGAATTTAATGGATGTGATAATTGATTGATGATGTTCGTGTTCTGTCTGTGTCTGGAATGCAGATGTGTGCGAGGCTCCAAATAAGTGCCGCTGCAGCGCTAGCCCTATTTAGAATAGTACAAAAGAGAGAGTGCTCCAGCCTTATATCCACAATAGATAGAGGCCATATAATCGGACATAAGTAATAACACTATTTTAAAAGGTTACTGTCGTAAAGAGCACTTCGTATAGTAATTGCTATTAATTAGCGTAGTTTAGCGTTTAGTTATAGAGGTATACGGCCGTTTAAATAATTTCGGGCCATATTTACCAAGGTAAATTTAAATTAAGACGTATTACACAAGCTTTCTCCTTAATTACACCCCCTAAGCGTTTAGCTCCTCTATTTTGTGCTTAGGTATTAGGTGCTAAAGACTCAATCTTAATACCCTGCGTTAAGCACCACTTCTTAACGTCTGCCTTAATAGAAAAGATCTCGTTATTAGATTTAATAATCTTTACTGTAATATTAAATTATACTTTTATAAATCGTATAAAAGTGCTTAGCAGTTTAATAATTAAGCGTGCTAGTTAGTTATTCTTAAAGTAGAAGTCCTATATAAAGCTAGAGAATTAATTAGTAATTAGCATTTAGCTCTTTTCTCTTGTTAAGCTATCTACTTTATAGTTGTAAAAATCGATTATAATTCGTTTGCTGGGGCCTTTAGTTAGCTCCCTAGCTTGCCAGCGTATTTACTATTTTAGTTTTACTTTACTACAAGCGTTACACTTAATAGTAGGGAGGTCTTTAATCCTTACTCCCTTAAATTACTACACGAGGTGTTTAATAGCCTAAGGGCCTAAATAGCCTAATTATTAGTGCTAGGTTAATACGTTTACCTTCTACGGTCTTTATTTAGTGCGTATGTTAGTCTTGTAGGTAGCATGCGTAGCTTTAGTATGAGTACTACCTACTAGCCTTATCCTGTGTTCTAACACCCACTGTCCATGCAGCTCTTAAAGTTCTACTAGTATAGTATTGTCTCTTCTCTTTAGAGTTGTTAAATCTTTTTATATGTCCCACTAAAGGCCTTGCCTTCAGAGTAATCGAAACAACACTAGATTACAGAGTAGATCTAAGCAATAGGCAACATTATCTAGCCTAATTATTTAGTTACCTCTTCTACTTTATAGTCTAAGATAGACGCTCCTGTATCCTTTTATCTATACTTATACGTTGCCCGCCCATATAAAATCTCCTAGTAACAGTGGCCTAAGAGAGACAAAGCAATTAATATTATTAAAGATATAATAAGTAGTGCCTAAATTAAGTATAGCTAAGTATCGTAATAGATATATATTTAGGTCGGTGTAGAAGGATGCGGCATTAAAGCTCGCTAGGATTTTAATAATCTAGCGTCTATCTAGTCACTTATTATTAGCCTTAGTAATTCGAGTTGGAGTAGGAGCGTGTAATTATTTTAATCTAGGGTCTTATAATCTAGCCCTAAAATCCTATAATATAGATCTTTTAACTGCCCTTAGGCTCTCTTAAAGCTCCGAGTTATTTTCTAGCCTATATCTTATTAGAGTAGCTATTCCAGGTTTTAGCCTAAACTATTCTAGCTACTTGTCTAAAAAAGCGTAAAAGTAGTCTTATAATACGTGGCGTTGTTTACAAGTAGGGCACTTAAGGCCACTAGCTACTACTAGCTTATTATTTATAATCGCGGACCGCTTAGCTCTAGTACGTTAACTATTATTTTGTTATTTATAATTCTAAGGTCTTCCCTAACTTTTAAATAATACTATTTTATCTATAAGAGAGGTGTCCCTGTCTGTAGCCTAGATAGATTTACCACAGTTAGCGAGAGATAAACCTGCAATAGTAAAAGCGCCCTTTTATTTACCCTTAATTAGGTGCTGCAGGATTATATAGTCTTAGAAGAGTTTTATTATATGCTTTCGTAAGACAGCTATATCCTTACTTGTATGTTACTAGAAGGTTATCACCCACATAAGTGTAACTTAGATAACTACCTTTATAAAGTCTTCTTTAACTAAGTCTAGTCATTAAAGCTTTGCGACGCGATTAGTCTCTACTTTTATAACTACATAATTATACTTAGATAGCTATGTAGCCTATAATCTAACTATTTTTATTAGCTTAAGAGCTTCTTAGTATTATGCCCTTGCTCGTTAATATTCGTCTTAATAGTTAACCCTAACTATAATCGTGAGGTTGTTAATCTATTACCTTATTATTACTCTAAAAATATAGTAATTATTCTGTAGGTGTGCAGAGATCGTTAATTAGAGAAAGGTAACTACCTTATTAAGGTCTACCTTTTCTTCTTAGTAGGCTCGATCTATAATCTTATAGGTCTTGAGCTATCCTTTATAGTAGTTAGTATCGTCCTTGTATGCTTTCGCACCCGCTAGTAATAAATATAATAACAATATTAGTACGCTATTTAGGTTGGTAGTCGCGTAGACAGCGTTTAGCTAGTAGTTACTTATTAATAAAGGCACTAGTATTACAGGTTTCTACTTTGGTTTGTCTGTTAGCGCTAGGTTAATAATGTTCTAGACCTTTAGGAATTAGTATCTTATTTTAAGTTAATTTAGCCATAGCGTATAGTTCGTGTAGTTAGTCAGGATCACTGTAGGATATCTAAGAGTTAATAGGGCTATAGTAATTAGCTTAGTTAAGGTAGTAATTAGTTAAGGCAGTGAGACTCTTCATTATTAAATTAAAGGGTAATCTTAATAAGATAGAATAATTATTAATTAATTTAAGGTTGTTCTCTCTTGTCTAAGTATCTAAGAGGTAAGACGCCTCTATATCCCTTGCTTTGTTATGGAATGTAAGGGTGGAAGCCGCTTTAGGCAAGGGCGGAATGCGTCTCTGGTAAGGGTACAGGTGCGCCAGCCACCTTGCCAAAACAAAGGGACCATGTAATCGGACATATTTATAGGTTTAGGGGATCGCGTGCTTGGCTGCTCGACTGCTCGGCTCAACCCTAGCTAGCGCAGAAAGCTCTAGTAAGGTGCCTTTTGCAACAATAATTATTAAGTATATTATATTAGCTCCTCTTTAGGTAGTAATACTCTAAGTTCCCTAGAATATATGTAGACTAAACTTAGGCCTTAGAGTGCTAATAGTATTCTTTACGTATATATTATTACTACTTAGCGTGCTTATATTACTTAAGTACTATTATCTAGTATAGGTAATATTCTAGTAGGCCCTATAGCTTTTTAGTAAGCTAATAGACGTCCCACGCATACGGTCCTTACACGATAACCTTTACTTTATATCGCGATAAGTAGTGTAACCTACTATTATATATCTAGCAAACGTTATCTGCGAGTTACTAGAAGATTTGTTACTTATAGAGGATTATCTATTTCTTTTACTATTTAACTAGTTTAGGAATCTCTTACGTAAGATCTTCTTTATTAATTATTGTGGCGCATAGTCACAACGATCAGGGAGCTCGAAAACAAAGTCTATTAAGGAGTGGAAGTCCTACTCAGAAGCTCGGCTATTTATAAAGTTAGGGAGATCACGTGCTCGGCTATTTGGCTGCTCGGCCTAAACCTAGCTAGTTCCATAAAGCTCTAACCAGGAGCCAGCAAGCTTTTGTAACAATTATTATTAGCGTAAGAGTAGTTATTACTACTTAAATAAAGTTAATTATATTAACCTTAGTCCTCTGCTTCTCGCAGTCTTTAGCGAAATATCCCTATTTACTATAGCAAAGATATATCTTATCTTTAAATCTTTATTCTTGTTCTTCTAGAAAGAGTCTATCTCTTCTCTAATAGCTCTTATTTTTTTTGTTTATATAGTTACTTTCCTTTACTATTTTTTTTTTGTACTATTAGGCCTCCTCTGTTATAATAACGTCTCCGTTATAGTCCTAGGCTACGGGACGACTACTTGGCTTCTTCCCTAAAAGGGTATAACTACTATGCTATTTCTCTAGTCTTTTCTTATAGAGGCGATTGTCCGCGGCTATAGCGTTATTTATAAGCTTTTTTAAGTTATCTGCTTTTACTATGTGTACTAGTTTGTCCTTAGCTAACTCCTTTAAGTCATTATAGTAGGTGATTATTAGTAGGGCTTTCCCCTATCCTTTAAGCTCTAACGTAATCTACTTAAATTCTAAGGTATATGATACTATAGATCTTTCTTAACGCAGGCGCTATAGTTGTATTTCTACTTAGTATTCTTTATTAATTATTTTAAATATCTACTTTATAGCCTTGCGAAATAATTTCTAATCCTTAAAGGCCTCCTTTATAGCCTCTAATTTACAGTTGTTAAGCTTGTCGTGTTTAAGGAAGTTATTAATTATAGGTCTAACTTATATAGCTACCTTATCTTATATATTTATGTAAGCTACTAGGATCTTGTCTTATTTAGTTTTAAACTTTCCTAGGTTATATTAATTAAATAGCTCTATTTACGTTAAGAATATTCCTAGGTAGCCCTTTCCTATATAGAGTTCCAGCTTTAGGACCTTAGGTTAATATTTTTTTTTCCTTTAACTTTACTAACTTCTTGCTTATCCTATTAATAATTTCTTAAAACTAGGTAATTTATTTAGCTTACTTAAGCACTATCTCTCCTAGCGTTTTATTAAGTACCTTAGCTAGGGCTAGGGTTATAATTAGGGCTTTACTAGGTCCTGCTATTATACTATTAAGTAGTTAAAGTGTTACGAGATACACTCGCTTAGTCTAATCTGAGTTAAAGTAGTAAGGTAATAAGGCGTCTTACGGATTATTTAATAGTACGAGTTAATACGATAATTAAGCGCGATTAAATAATCTAATCTTATAATAAATAAAATAACTATTAGTCTATATAGGAGAGTGTACTCGTACAGAAGATATTTTAATTAACTATAAGGAGAGAAATAATATAGAAGAATTATTATACTATATACTAGTCTATTTCTTCCTCTATACCTAGGTAATCCGGTAGCCTTGGCGGATCACCCTAATTTAGTGCTACTGTCGGATCAAGGTCACGTGACCCTGGCTAACCTAAGCAACCCCGCGAGTACTCGCGGGCTGGTAATAGCATAGCTTCGTCTATTTCCTCCTATCTATTATTAATTAGTATTGTGTTACTGTACAGGGTTCCTGAGCTCGTAACATATAGTGTAGCGTATAATTAAGAAATAAAAAACTACCTATTTCAACTAAGAAAAACTATTAAAACTTACTCGCGTTATTAAAAAAAATACTTAAAATTTATATACGATAAGCTTATAGATAAAGCTAGGTTCTAGCTATTTAATAAAGCTTTACCTAGCGTCTTAAGGCGTATAGTAGCTTAAGTTTTAGTAAAAGAAGGTCTCCGCAAGTTTAAAGTAAAATAAAAACTAAAAATTAATACTACTATAGTAAGAAAGTGTTTTAAGTTTGCCTAAAATTAGTATAGATTTAATTAGTAGAGGACTACTTTAAAGTTTAGTAATAAGTGTTCTATTGCCCGAGGCTCTAGTTATACAAATTAATAGGTATAGCGCCTACCTTCGGAGAAATAGGCACATAGCAAGATAGAGGAGGTCTCTACAGCCAGGCAACTCGCGAGTATGGTTTAGGCCGCCGTATGGATAACACTAGGGGCTCGAGTTGGGCGTAGTCCTCTGGTAATCCTGACCCGCGATATATCATCACGACGCCATAGGTATTTAGCTTAGAGCTATACTAAAGCACTCGAGGAAGGTCTCTTACCTTATTACAGAGCCAGCTAGCGGTTTATGTAGGATAATGCACCTATCCATACTGCTTATTACTTAAAGAACTAGCTTATAGATTATAGTATATAAATTATAGATTTCCCGGCGTACTCTTTAGATCTTAACCCTATAGAACACCTATAGTGGGCACTTAAAAAGAAGCTCTATAAGCTCTATCCTAAGTTTAACTATATAAGAATATCTAAAGTTAAGTAGGAGTAGTTTAAAAATAGATTACGTAAGGCGTGGGTAGCTATACCTGATTCTTTAATTAAGAAGCTTATTACTATAATGCTATATCGCATTGCCGTTATATAATAAGCAAGGGGCTATTAGACTAAATATTAAGTATAATATAATTAATTTCTAACCCTTAGTAACTAATTTAGGCGTGGTCTTATAGAGTTGTGGTGTCTTAAAAGTTACTTTAAAAGTGGTATTAATGGTCCGAGCGTCTAGCGCGATAATACTTTTATTACCCAATTGTAAGAGTAATTAATATAAATATAAAAAGAAGTAATTAAGCCTGCAATATATTATTACGTTTATTTAGTTAACTATATTACCGTACCTACTGCGTACATATTACCTGCTAGATAAGTTACTAAGATAGTAGATTACTAATTTATAGAAGATAATTAGTATAAGTAACTACCTTAAACAAGAACAAGTCCGCACTAGATATAGTGTGGTACTTAAGCTAATAAAAAGCCCTTAATAATAGGATACTTAGCTAGCTACTAAGGCGGAAGTCTGTTAAGTTACTAAATTATTATAAGTTAATATAATTATAAAAGATTTTATAGATGCCGTAAACAAGGTTACTCCTATATAGTCTATAAACTTTTAAGATAATAGTTAATTTATAGCTAGTATCGATTAAAAGGGGATAATATAATACTTTTAAGAATATATAATAATAAACTATCCCCTTAAATTAGGGAAACATAAAGCATTTATATCTAATAATATATTATATCTTACTAAAGGTAGTATAGCTACTTAAAGTAATAATAGGGACGTTTATCCTGCCGAAAGCACGTTATGGAAGCAAAACTGAGGTAGAACTCGTAATTAACGTAGAGCGGGTAGGAAAACTATTATATTTAAGTAGCTTTTAGATTATGAGCCTACTACTATAAGGAGAGCAAAATGTCCTACATATAAATAACGCTATAGTATTAAGGACTACTATTATATTACCCTTAATAAAAGTCCTAATTAGTAATAACTAAATAGGACTATTAGCAAGCTTATAAATTTTAAGCGTAAAAATAATAAAAATTCCTAAGAGCTAATTTATAGTTAAAGTAAGATCTAATCAAGAACAATAGTTATAAACCTAAAGTAATTATATACTCTAACGCTAGAGAATACAAAAGAGTAACTAAAAGGCTAAAGAATTACTATTATTAAAGTAGCTTTTAACTTAGTAGTACGCAGGAGAGGACTGCTAACTATTTATTATAAAAGTTATTTATTATTAACTTAGGATTAACCTACCATATTACTAATAATCCTAATTATATTTACAGCTTCTAATCACTATTGCCTAGAGACTATATATAGATCGGAAACTTTATGGTATAGATTAGAGGCTATAGGTCTATTAACCTAAGCCTAAAGAATAATACTAAAATAATAAAATAAAATTTGTAGGACGTAACTATCTACCTAGACCTATAATATAATTTAGTATTATTTCGACTATTAAGGCATAAAGGAATCTAGTAGAACATATAAATAGACCTAACTACCCTCTAAGAAGCTAAGACTAGAGCTATTAAAACTGTAACTAAAATATTTAAATAGTAAGTGCTAAAATATAATTTACTACTACCTGTCGCATGTTACACGCACAAGATTTATACAAGAACTAAAAGAGAACTATAGAAGGCTTTAGCTATGCTATGGCACAAGACACTAGGTTACCTAGGCCTAGTAGCTATTAAGCACCTAGTGCGATAAGCCGAGGTGGTGCGCGTTAAAGTATTATAACTATAGAGTGTAACTTCTATAGGAGAGTAAAGTCTAAACGGCAGATAAGCCACGCCCCACGAATTAATAATAATAAACCTAAAGATAAACTTAGAATTAACTTTTATATATATAAAACCTAAGGCGTTACTAAAGAGAAGAGTTTAATACTAATTACTAATAAGTTTTTAAGTATGTAATAGGACCTCTATTTTATAAATTGCTAAATAGTAAAGTTAGTTATTGAAGCCCTTTTAATATTTATATTATTTCTTAAGAACTACTATAACATCTCTATTAAAATTATTAAGGCTAATAACGAGATTACTATAGTTAAACTAAACGTTAAGAGATAGTTAATAATTTAAAGTATAATTATAAAGCCTTTTATACTAAATATATAAGCATAAAATAAAGGCGTAAAATATTTAAGGGGTATAAATAAAGAGAAAGCTTACGTAATATAGCATAATACTAACCTATCCTAGGAGCTATAGCTCAAGGTTATAAAAGCTATTATATACTTCTATAATTAAAGGCCAAACTACGCAAATAATTAGAAAACACTATATAAGATATTCTTTACACGAGTTACTTTTAGTAATAGGATAGTTACGTTATTATAAAAACCTAATCTTATACACCTAAAAGCATACGGCTGCAAGGCATTTATAATAACTAATAATACTTAATAAGGTAAATTACGCCTATAACGCCTTAGCCTAAAGGTATAGATTAGTTATCTAGTTAGATACTAATTATTAAACATTTATTAAATATGGATACCGTCGCTTAGTAAGGAAATAAGCACCTAAAACGTCGTCTTTAATAAAAAGTTAGTATTTAATAAAAAGATTAAGGACCTTATAGATAGTCTTATGTATAGCACGCTTTAAGAAATAGTAATATACGTAAAAACTATTAAGCTACTAACTCGCACCTAATAACTACAAATATACTCTTTTTATAATGATATAGCCGCTGTAGATTTATTACAATAATAAAATAATGTAGATCTACTAGGCTACTATTAAGAGAGGAAGATTAGGGTTAGCTACTTAACTTTTTTAATAACACTATCACCTATAGCGTTGCTTACATAGTTAATAGCTAAAGACTAAATAAGTCTAACGTAATAAGCTTCTTTAATAACGATCCTCTAAGTAGTAGCTTTTATAGTAGGAACCTAAGCTAGTTATATTAAAAAATATAAAAAAGAAGTTATAAGACTAAAATAATAAAAACACTCCCTAAAGGCTTAAAGCCCTATTAAAGTAAACATTTACCTTTACTAACGTGCTAAACTAAGATTAAAGATTACCTAATAGGCAAGATATTTAAACAGACTAAATAAGTACACCTCGTAAGCTACTAAGAGAGAAAAATATAGCTAGAAATATTATTAAAAAAGATTAAACTAATAATATAACAGATCCTTAACTATATATAGGTATATACCTATAAACTTAATAAGCACTATCGCTTGCTAAAGTATAAGACGCGACTAGTTATATAAGGTAATTAATAACATAATATTACTTTATTAGATACTTACGTAGCCACGCTTACTAGTAGGTTATTTAAATATTTATAGTAATAGTAGCTTACTATAATATAGAGCTTAAATAATACAACGTTAATAATGCGTTTATCCACGCAATTATAGATTAAGAGGTGTATATAAGAACGCCTTAGGGTTATTAGAAGCCTGGAATAATACTATAAGTAGGTAAGGCACTATATGGCCTTTGCTTTTTACTACTCCTCTGGTAGAAAGAATTCACGACGATGCTTAAAGCACTAGGCTTCTAGATAGTATTTTATAAGCTATGCTACTTAACTAAGAATAAAGTTATTATATTTTTATATATTAATGATATTATACTCGCGTATTTTAAGGAAAAAGATAAAAAGCTTAATAAGTAATTAAACGCTTATAAGACAAGTATACTTTTACTAGAGAAAACGACCTTTAATAGTTTCTTAGTATAAAAGTTATATAGGACTAAACAAGCTATAAAATTTAACTATTATAGACTGCCTACTTAGATAAGATTAGTGGACTAGTAAATAAGATAAATATTTTATATAACTCTTATAGCTATAATTAGTTTATAGCTAAGGAAGGAGTTAGCAACGCTAACTAAAATTAATATATTTTAACGTAAGATTAGAGTATTACTTTTTACTATAGTTACTATAAAGCTAAATATTGCTTTTATAACTTTACGTCTAGCTCGATTTCTGTTAAACCTAAGCCTTAATTACTAAGACGTAGCTAACTAAGTCCTTTTATATCTTTAAAGTATAAAGTAGCAAGCCTTATAGCTTAAAAGTAATACTAGACTTTAGAGTATGAGTAATGCATCTTTTACTAATAATAGAATAGAATATAAAAGTGCCTAAGGCTACGCTATTAAGCTCTTTAGTAGACTTATTTCCTAGAAGGCTAATAAGTAAGATACTATAATAATATTAACTACTAAGACTAAACTACTAGCTTATTTTTAGGTAGTAAAGGAGGTATTCTTTTTTTAAGACTATGCTATAAACTCTGGATTAAACTAAACACATCTACTATTACTATTTAGTATAATAATAAATAAACTATATACTTAGTAACCGAAGTGGTTTTCCGCCTCTAACTAAGCTTTATTATATGGATATCTATAACTACTAGATCTGACAATAAATATCTAAGGGCAGGATTAAGATGAAGTACGTATAATTAGTAAATATAATTACTAATAGCCTTACAAATGTACTCCTTAAAAGCAAGTAAGAGGGCTTTCTTTAATAACTTTAATTAGTTAATACAGAGATTAAGGAGGTAATAAATATTATACCTCTTAAAGAGATTTAAGAGTAACTTAAAGACCTTATAGTTATATAAGTACTAGCTTAAAGAGTTACTAAGCTAAAGCGGTGTGTTAGATAGAATAAGCTATAGTAAGGTCGGATCTATATAATTAAGTGGAGACTACTTAGCTTAGCACACTAGTAAAAAAGTTAAAACTAGCTAAATATAGATAAGATAACAAGATACAATTATTAATATTATTAAGTTACATACACATCTACTTATTATACTATCTAATAGATGCAGGCTTAATGTCAAGTTATTATTAGAAGCGGGACGAGCAGACTTGCGGTCGATAGGCCCAATAGGGCTATCGAACCGATAGTCTATCGACCGATAACTATCGGCCGACTATCCGAAAGCGTTGATAATTTCTTGACAAACTTTTACGTTAACAACTTTATCATTATACTACTTAAAAAGGACCTAAATATATAATGCTAAAAAAAATATATATAGAAAGGAGATTACGCAATCCCTAGTAGTAAAATAGTCTATTTATATTATAAAGGGATACTTAAAATGCCTTATATAGTCTAGTCTTTTATATATTTTAATACTTTAAGTAGTTGTAAATTTGTCTTTATACAATCCTAAGGAATACGACGCTAAGAATTTACAAATACTCTCTTTAGCTTATTACTTATTTTAGGTATTAAAAGAACTTTAATTGCAAGCTATAAAAGTTATAAAAATCTTTTACTCTAAAAAGATTAACTCTACTATTAAATAACTATTATACCACTATCTAGCATAGTCTAATCTATACTTATATAAGTATTAAATTTGTCTTAGCTTTATAAATAACGCTTCTTAAACTTAAGCTCTTAAATTTCTTTCTAGAAGATAGTTATATTACTTTTAAATTAAAGGAGTAGCTTGCTAGACTCGCGCGGCATAGCTAAAGGCACTATTTTATTATAAAATCTCTCTTAAAGCTTTTATATAATATAGACTTTCTTTTCTCTTTAGCTATTCGCTTCTCTACTCCCTCTTCGTCTTCTACTTTTAAGAAATCTGTACGAGCTTTTAGATCAAAAACGCGTGCTACTAAATAGTATAGAAAAGCGTCTAATTTTTAAATATAAGTTACGCACTTGTTCTAGATACGCTAAAGTTAAGGAGCTATAAATTTATTATTAGCCTTATTAGCTTTTATTTAGAAGAAAAAATTTATTAAGGAGGCCTAGCTAAAAGTGTTATATAACTTACTAATAATAAATGTATTTTCCTCTAATGCAAGTAAATTAATAGTAAAACCTTTTTGAGTATTATATAATCTCCTTAAAGAAATATAGTTACTTTGTAAGAAAATTAACGGAAATCACGAATCGTATAAAGCTATTATTATTTAGCTATTATAGAAATATTATCTTTTAAGATATTATCTTAATAATATTTAATATAAAGTTAAAGTGTAAACCTTATATAATTTTCTAGAGCTATATTTAATATAGTAGACTAGCTATTATATCTTATATAATTATTGTCGCCCATAGTCAACTCCAATTAGGGAACTCGTAAACAAAATTTATTAAGAAGAGGAAGCTCTACTAAAATACTAAACTATTTAGGGGTTTAGGAGATCGCGTACTTAGCTACTTAGCTACTTAAACTAACCCTAGCTAGCGTAGAAAGCTTTAATAAGGTATCCTTTTATAATATACCCCCTAGCTTATAGAGCGTAGCAAGATAAGCTAAATAATAATTTAAAATATAAAAATAGTAGTAAACTTACGAGTTAAGCTTAAAAAGCGTCTAGCTTATTAGGTATTTAGTCTAAGTAGCTAGTTTGCATAGAATTCTATAAAGAAAGGTAGAGAAATAAGGAGCAGCGTACTTCTACTATAGAGCTTTAATAAACGTTTAAGAATAGCTATTTACTTACAACGTGACCCGCTCGAGTACCTGCGGAGAAAGGTAAAAAAATAAAAAGAGTAGCGTACTTTTGCTATAGAGCTTTAATAAACGTTTTAAGGTAAATATTTACTTGCAACGTAATCCGTGCAAGTACCTACGTATATAAATAGAAGAATAGATAGTTATAAGATTATAGCGCCTAGCTAGTAAAAACTTATTTACTTATAAGCTTATTATAATCTATACTTTAATATTCTTTAAAAATTCTAGAAAGTTTTCTACCTACCCCTTTTACTTAAGCTTAGCTAATAACACCTTTTACTAATTTTTTTTAAATTTAGTTCTTAATTTTACTAATCTTTTTACTTATAAGTTTATTATAAAGCTTATAAAATGCTTCTTCCTAGAGCGCATACTATGGGCGGTTGCACTTTGTAGGCTTCTATCAATACTAGCCATTTGCTCTACATAGGCACTTGTAGTTCGCATCAGGAGTGCGCCCTCCGAGCGTAGCATACATGCCTGCGTGCTTTATTATTTAGCCGAGCTGCGCGAGCCAGCGAGCATATCCCTCTAAAGATAGAGTTGCTACTGCGCGTGGTCGCGATAGGTTATTAAGCTCTCTCTAAGTCCACTTATAGTTGTATCGTAGTGCTGAGCGTAGGAAATCCTTTATTGGCAATTTACCCTTTATCTCTGGGAGATCTAGGAGCACATCGTTGGCGTGTGCGCGGTTCCATTCGGATAGCCATTTAGTTGTGTCTGTTGTTCTGCTGCTTTGTGGACGTAGGGTAACCTCTCTGTATGTATGTTATACCTGCTCCTTCTAGTCATTATCGCTCGGACAGAGATTCTTAAGTTCTCTTATTAGCGCCTGCGGCGTCTACTAATTACCTAATTATAATATTTTAAGCTTTAGCCTTTATAGATTAACTATAGTATAAACCTAGTTCTAGAGTACCTAAAGTTTTATTATAAGCTAAGTATAAATAGTAAACTCTAGCCTATATCGCTTAAGCTATTATATATAAAACTTGCCCTTAGTATTTAGGTCTAGTAGCTCTAGAGCCTAGTCGTGTATATTTATCTACTTAAGAGTCTTAAAGTTAATATAACTTTATATCCCTTAAGTATTTACGTGGTACTTAAGCTACGCGTACTAAGGTAGGAATAAGCTATAATTTATAAGTTAATTACTTATTAGGAGCTTTATAGAGGTTATTATATAATTAGGCATTATTATAGGATATAAGGTCGTAAGACGTAAGCGTAAGGATAATAAAAAGTAAGAAATAGTTTACTATTATAATTATTGATTAGTATAAAGTAAGTATATTATAAAGCGTTATAAAATTACTAGGTTTATAACTATTACGTATAGTTAACTTTAATTAAAGAGCTTATAAATAAAGTCTATTAAAGAGAGGAAGCTTTACTAAAATACTAAACTATTTAAAGGTTTAAGAAATTACGTGCTTAGCTGCTTAGCTGTTTAGATTAACTCTAGCTAGCGTAGAAAGCTCTAGCAAGGTGCCCTTTTACAATAATTATTAAAAGGAATAATTTTATTAGTGCGATCTCTAAACGATATTAAATAATCAGCTAAACTATAAGTATATATAATAATATTACAGAGCTTTCCTGTTAGTCTTATAATATATTAAATGTTTTTACCTATTTTATTAAATAATAACTTAGGCCTGACTTCCCTTTTCTTCTTTCTCTTATCTTTTAGCTTTGCTACCTGCAATATTAGTTGTGCGATTTCTTCCTTATTATATTCTTCTTTTAGCTTCTTATCTTCTTTATCGTACGATTTTATAAGATTCTTATCTTTTTTCGAAGTAAAGGGAAAGGCTTAAATAATAAAATTAATACTATACTTTTAATAGCGGATCCTTGATACTTTAAGTTCTAGGTAATCTTATGCTAAAGGCTAAGCTATTAGCCTATTATACAATAAAGAGTATTATTCAATTTAGAAATATCTCTAATAAGAGCTTTAATTTTTGTGTTAATTCTATAACTAGTAAGAACTAGACAAAGCGCCTTCTGTTAATCTATACTACTCTAATTATAAATTAGATGAAGAACGATTAAGGGATTCTAATATTTATTATAGATATTTATAAAGCTAGTATAGATTCCAAGAAGAAGGGAATAGCTCGAAGAGGTGTAAATATTAATAGTCAAATAAATATTTATTCATGCAAACTAGAGTAGGTTTTGTATAATATTCTAGCTTTTAATAAAGTATCCGAGAATCTAGTTTATTATTATTAAGTAATAAATAGGAATAAGTAAGGATACTTCTTAATTTAATACTTTAATAAAAGTATAAAACTCTAGCTACTTTATATAGGAGAATAAAATCTATTATATAATATTAAGGTTTAGAAGTACTTATTTTATAATATTTTTTTACAATATCCCCTTGAGAATTACATTCTTAAGGCCTTAAACTTTTCCCTTTTCTACAAGATTTTTATATAGTACGTTAACTAAGTTTTTTTTATAGATCTTAGTATTGTACGAATATTATTCTCTGCTAGGCTCTATTAAATATTATAGACTTTTATAGATAGCGCTATAGTCCTTCGATTAAGGTGTAGTGTCCTTTTATATCTTCTTAAGACGGACATTATTTATAGAAGTAACTTTTTTTAGTTTAAGCTATTTCCTCTTTTATTGTTTAATAGTAATACTTATGCATTAAGGGAGGCTTGTCTTGACGTATAACTTATTATAATTAAGAGTATATTAGTTTTAGTATTAATAGCGCTGAAAAAAATAGAAGATATATTATTATTAAGTTTATTAAAGAGAGTATTATCTATAGTAATAATAGGGGGTTTTAGTTCTCTTTCTTAAGACTCTAATTATGTCCTGTTCTCGCTGCGGGAAAATTTGCGGTCAAGCCCTATCGGTTCGATAGGTCGACTTGATAAGCCTATCGGCCGCAACTCTGGGGACGAGATGGTTCCGGTGCACGTGCCTAAGAATAGGAAATGGAGGCGGTGACCAGCCCGGCACAGCAGGAATCGTGCGGTTAGCTGCATGTGCGCGTGCTTCAGGTCCTCCCGTACTGCGTGGCCAGCCTCTTAGATGTCCATTGTATTTGCATGGTATGTGTGGAATGATGTAGCTGACTGGCGCGGAGTCGCGGTCCACCACGCGCATGCCGAGCCAACGCGAACACCTCGCGTAATTAACCCAAAAGTTTACGTTTGTTTATTTCTTATATTAATAATCTGGTCAGAGTGGCGCCGGCTCATTGCTCTTAATGTATTCGTATATACATTCACACATTTCCAAGCACTGTGCAGATTGATTTATTGCCTATCTTAACAATTAATGTATCCTCATGACCACAAAGCCTCCTTACGCGCCAATACTCTGCGGATTCCAGAAAACATTCTGCGGGTCAATTTGTTTCTTCAACGTCAACAATCTCGCATAAAGCTCTTCACCATAGTACAGCTCATGCGCAGTCGCCGCATCATAGCTCGGATCCACATAATTTAGATACGCGCCAAACCTCGTCTCCGGCTGCGCCTTCACTACGGCATCATTCAGACCGTTCATGAAATCCACCGTGTTCGCGCCTTGGCCGTAGTTCTGGAAGACCCAAAGAGAGTCGCGATCATTGTACGCAGCGAAATTAGTATCTTTGGAGTTGATAACTGATCCAGGGCCGCCATAGAGGTTGATGATGGAGTAGAACTCGATGTTTTGCGAAGACGCGGTCTGGGAGTAGGTGTAGAACGCGTCGAGGGCGGCGGACGACAGGCCATCAGACTCCGGGACGGTGAGCGACTTGGCAAAAAAGGTATCGTGCTCGTCGTAACCGGTGAGTGGCTCTTTGATTGAGTCTTTCCCCGAGACAAGGATGAGGTAGTCGTACCAGGAGTAGGACTGCACCGTCACTTCGCCAGGCGCGGGCATGTTGCGCAAAAACTCGTTCTTGATCTTGGAGTTAAATTCCGAGACGGAGCCGAAGAAAGCGCCGGACAAGCTGAAAGTTCCATAATTGTCAAGGTAGACCCCGATCGAGATGCGGTTATCGATGATGGACGAGTTTTGTGCGACTTCTTGGATGCGCAAAAAGCTGCTCGTGAAAGCGGCTTTGCTTTCGAAGATGCCGGTCCAGGGGACTGCAAAGTAAGTAACACTGTCGGGTGCAGCGCGTGTCTGCATGTAGAATGTCATGATTACACCGAGCGATTCGGCGGCACCCCGAATACCCCAGTAAATCTCCGAGTTCTGCGAGGAACTGGCCGTAACGAGAGTGCCGTTCGCGAGAACGACATCAGCAGCGATGATGGCGTCCATTGCCAGACCCCATGAACGTGAAGTGTGAGAGTAGCCTCCGTGGGTGGCATGCCCTCCGATGCCTACACCTGGGCCTGAGAAATTTTAGTTCGCTGTGAAGGTTTCAATTACTGGATTAACGTACAGGTTCCATGGGAGAGGGCTCGCTTCCCCTGTTGGTAAATGCCATCAGCAAGGTTACCCAAACGCACACCACCACCGACTTGGACAATGCCTGAGGCTGTATCCAGTTCAATGGCCTGGAAAGACTCCAGGTCAATAACTAGAGAATATTATTCGTGTCACTCAAAATTTGCGTCCTTCCAATGAACTTACCTATGGACCCGTCCTTTCCTCCTGAGCTGAAGCTTGCATAAGAATGGCCACCACTTTTCGCCTGTATCTTCAAGCCAGCCATACCACCGCAGACTACGGCATCCTGGACGTGCTGAGTCGTTGTCGGCAGAACGATAACAGCAGGCTTGTGCGGAAGGCGTAAATTATACGGCTCTGCGAGCTGAGCGTACGCGACATCGCTCGAGACCTTGTAGGGAACCGCTTTCTCGCTCAAACACTCCGTAGCGGTGCCAGAAATAGGTGGCGACGGCGTGGCAGATGAGGTTGTGGTAGAAGTTGCCCTAGTGCTGCTCACAACGGTACTCGAAGCGCCGTTGTTGCTGCCACAATTCCCGAAGCCAGGCTGGCATCCCATTCCACAGTACGCGGTCGTGGACCCGCACCACCCCGCACTGCTACAACAATTTCCAAACGTGCTACCAAGACATGTGTTCCAGTTCGTTCCTCCGCACGTCGCATCCTCCGAGATCGTTGCGGCGAACGCGCCCGACACAAGGCCGAAAGCCAAGAAGGAAAGAGTTTTCATTATGAATTAACAAAGGTAATGAAGCTATGCGGCCGAAGACGAGCGGACAAGCAGGTGACGGGCGAGGACTGCATGATATATGATTCGGAAGCAGGCGGCGTACACCAGGGACCTGGCTTAGGAGAGAAAAAGGAAAGGCCATGCGGTAGCCTAGCTGAGAAGATCTTCGAGCCATTTTCCATTCGTGGTACCACATGGGTACACTGGCTAGCTCCACGACGCGCTCCACAACGCTCACGACATCTGGAGGTTCGCTTTCGAACCGCGAGCAGCGCCGAAAACTCAAGACAGGTCGCATACGGCAACGATGGGGGTGGGATTAAAGCAGCCAAACGTCACCATCAATGCGGTGTCGAAATGAGGTGTCGGAGGCGATGACGTCTTGGCGGTGCAAAGACATCCTTTTTGTGGGGGAAGCTGACGCAAGTGGGCCTAGCGCCCTCAGCCGCATGAGCCGAGTGATGCTATTCTAAGATTACGATAATACGCTCGCACCACGCGGGTGAATATGTGTAGGCATTACCGTAGCTTGGCAGCTGGTGCAACACGTTAACTCATGCAACACCCCGACGCGATTGCGTAGCTAATAACATAAGGCTATAGAGACGCGTATAATTAATATTATTATAAGATTTTCTAGTGTTAAGGTCTTTAAGGCTTGTTAATAAATACTATCTAATTAGATTATTTATATTTACTTAATATTTTAATAATACGACCTAAGCGCGTTAATAGAGCTAATATAGCTAATATAGTCTTATTAATATTTATAGCTTTACCTTAATGCTATATAGGCTTAATAGCCTTATTATAAGGCCTAGAAGCCTTCTTAATAGCTAATTAAGATATCTTAATACTTTATTAAAGTTATTTTTATGCCTTACGAGTCTATTACATTAAGTACTATTTTATGCTTTATTAGCCCTTTACTTTATACGCGTATCTCTAGTAGCTAATTAAGTAATATGCTTTTTATAAAGTAGCTTTTTTATAAGCTATTAACTAGCCTAACGCGCGTTTGCTTACTTACTTTTTTATATTTTTTAGTATTAATAATTGTAGGCCTGCTATACGCTATAGAGTAATTAAAATACTACTTTACTATTATTTTTACTTAGCTAATTAAGAGGTAAAGTTCTATTTTGCTTTATGCATTTCTTTTATATTATTAAGGCCTTTCGTAGAACTTTGTTTTTATGCTCTAAAAGCTATTTTTAATTAGTAATATAGTATACTATATAGCTTAGCTTCTTAGCCTTATTACTCTCTCCTATA
This sequence comes from Bimuria novae-zelandiae CBS 107.79, assembly GCA_010015655.1. Taxonomy (NCBI): domain Eukaryota; kingdom Fungi; phylum Ascomycota; class Dothideomycetes; order Pleosporales; family Didymosphaeriaceae; genus Bimuria; species Bimuria novae-zelandiae. Next base: position 156,744 of record ML976771.1, read on the forward strand.
TTAATAATAGCCTTAAGTAGCTAATTAATCTTTCTTTAATTTAATACACTAAGTACTACGGTTAAGCTCTTACGTAATTTTAAGTTAAATATTTTAGGCTAATTAAATTTATTAAAGATAATTATTAAATCTAAAGGGGAGATGCCTATAGCTTTAAAAGTGTAGAGGATTAATTACTTATCTATTATATTAATCTATGCCTGCTAGAATAACTAGAAGAAGACTCTCTTAGTAATTAAAGCTAGTTCCTAGCTATTAGATAAGAAGGCTAATAGCTTATTTAAATATACTATTAATAGAGGTTTAAATATATAAATATCTAGAGGCTACAAAGTATGCGTTAAATAAAGGGGAAATATAGCTAGTAGGATCTTATTATAATTATAATAGTTAATAAAATCTATAGTAATATAAGATTTATAGCTATTATAATTTAATAACTAATATAATTACCTTACCTTTAGCTTTATAAGCTAATTAAACACTCGCTATAGCTATGCTAGGCTAATTTAATTATTACTCTAGCTAGATTTAAATACTATATTAAACATATAATAGTATTAGGGATTAAGGTTCTCTATCTAACTTAATTATATATTTATAAAGGCGGACGTATAAATAAGGGCTAAATCTAAGGCAGATTTATTAGCGCATATATAGGCTATAATTAATACCTACATACAACTACTATCCTGTATTGCTTGCCTTACAGCCTTGCTCTGATATAGATATATACTAAAGATCCTTTTTGTGTGAGAGGTGATACCGAGCAGGTAGTCCTTCTTATTTATATTATACGTATACCGTGTCTTAATTAAATACTCCTAAATTTTATACTATATAAGGCTAAAGTAGTGCTTATATTTAGCTAGGGAGTTAGCTTTATAGTAATTACTATTAATACTAGCTATCTATTAAGATATTAAGAATATAAAGTTACGCTTTATAGAGTAATTAACTTATAATATTAAAACCTGCTTTTGTGACGGCCTGGCATGCCGGCAGGACACATGACCTCGCGTGAGAGGCGCGACTGCCTCACGCCTGGGTGCAGCTGCCTCACGCCTGGGTGCAGCTGCCTCACGCCTGGGCGCAGCTGCCCACGCACCCAGTGTAGCTATCTCGGATAGATAGATGTTCCGTGCCGAGCGGCAGCGCATAAAAGCGCCGCAGGCCTGTGTACCTACAGTCTCCTCATCTTAGTGTAGCTGAAATAGAGCCAACCTACCTCATCTACTCTCTTGATGCAGGAGCCTGTGCCCGTCCTCACAGCTTTCTAGCAGTAAATAGAGCAAAGTTTTATATTATTTACTATATAAAAAAAATACTACGTTTATTAAGGCGTTTAATATAATATAGAAGCTCTACCTCTTATTAGTAGCTAAAATTATATTATTATTTAATCCTATCTACACGCGTTTACGTAACGCGTTAATGCTAGCGCGTTAACGTTGACAACATAATACTATACTCTTTCGCTATTTCTCTATACGAGAAAGATTCTCCTAGTTCCCGCGAGTTGATTGCTGTAATTGCGGCCTCAATTGGATCTATATTGGTGGAGATGCGGCGTGTCAAAGTTTGTGTGTTGCATGGTGGGGTGTTGCATGAGTTGACGTGTTGCACGAGCTGCCAAGCTACGGTAGAGGGTCGTGTTATCGGGTGGAAGATTGTGACCTCGGGAATGAAATCGCGCTGAGGTGTTTCGCCACCACGATGTTGCAGAGGAGGTCTGTAGCCAATTCGGTGACAGTATTGATCGTCATCAGGGCTCGCAAAATTGGTGTGTACGATCATAATCTGCAACATCTATCTCCTATGCAAGTACTATGTTAACGTATAGCAGTGTCATAAACGAACGCTGCTGAAGGTGTGCTGTACCATACACCAGCCATCTGGAGCGTAGAAACCTTCGCGGTTGGCATCCAAAGAGCAATCAAGCAGCTAGTTGAACCTGGGATCACCAGGCATGACTCCATCCGTCCCTTCGGACGTCGCGATACCGGACCCGAAGATGAGCGTATCGTATCCTGCTTTGGTCAGTACAACCTCAAACCATCTACCGTAGCATAATACCCACCAACCATGACTTGCAACTTGATGCCCCTGTTCGTGAAATAATTCTGATCGTTCACAAGCGCCGGATTCGCGAACACATTACTCATGAACCTCTGAATGGACGCGCCGTCCTTAGCGTGAAATTCCGCAATCCCATCCTACGGCGCAAATTCCTAAAGCCATGCATTAGTGCCATATACCCATCTTATCGCCCTCGGGGTACTCATCAGACTACCACTAACAACAAGCGGCTGAAGAGCCTCTTTGTGCGCAGCATCGGCGTGAAACTGCACATAGCCCAGGACATCGATCCCCATGTCCTTGCTTATGAGCGTGAGGTCGGCGTGGACGGTCTTCCAATGCTCATGCGCCTGCTCCTCGCACAAGGCCTTGTTCACTTGGAACAAGATGAGAAAACGATAGTATGGCTGCTGGTTGCTCTGTCCGACCGAAGAGCCTTTGCCGGATGCATACTCGTCGAAGGTGTACTGGTGCGGGCATTGGTCTGGGGAGCAGTTCGTAAGACCGGGCGTGGCACGCGTGCAGTAACTCTGGGTCGGGGCGGGGATGGATGCTGTGGCGGTGCTGTTGCCGCTCAGGCCCTGGTCTCGAGGGCTATGGGGAGACGCCGCGACCAGAGTGAAGGACACGGCGAGGGCGAAGGTCGCGAGGAAATGCATCTTGGAAGATGACGGTGGTTCAACAGCGAAGAGGGTCCAGCTTTGGATGCAAGAGTGCTGACGGAGGCAACGAACAGCAACAAGTGTGCTAAAGCCTTGAATAGACGATGTTAGGGATGGTAACGAAGTGTGAAGATAGGACAACAGAGTCGCCCGAATTACGTGTTTTGATGGTGAAGAGGAAAACGCGAAGCATTGCAGCAGGAGCAGCGCACCAGATGCGGCAATGACCATTGTGCATCTACACAGACGTACCTTGTGTTTGTGTACACACCTTCTCGATTCCGACTCTGGTTGCACAGCCACGTATACTCCTTATGATACAGTATTAGAATTCTCCGCACCTGGAAGACATCGGCAGACTGATCAAGGCAGATGAGGAAGGCTCTGGATTTTGATGAATGTCAAGATACAAACAGCAAGGACCAGTATTTATATGTATCATCCATCTTACAGAGAAGGCAATTGCCATTTGGCCTCAAGGGTCGGGCATCAGAAGCTGCGGTATAGCATGGGAGAGGTCTATCCGCAGTCGCTAACTCACAACTTCGCTACGCTGACGACCTGAACATGGAGTCTGAGTACACCAAGGTCGCCGAACTTTAGCTAAACTTTCGAATGACACGACTAAGATTGTACATGTGCGTCGTCGAAGTCTCACTTATCGTGCGAATCAGATGCTGTAACGTTGAAAAGAGTAGAGTGTTGAGGCAATCGTTGTTTTGATTGAGAAGCTACTCTATAGAGCTATATACTGTGGATCACGTGCACGGGCCGCACGTACGCGGGTGGCCCAAGCTTCTATACTGAACCGTCACAGATACGTTCCCTTCGTAGACCCCCGAACAAGCGAGGTGTTTGCGCTGATGGCAGCTGTCGTGTTTGCGCAACCAAGGCACATCTTTGCCTCGATCCTGTATGTTGCGTGCCGTGCTGCTTCTACACTGCATACATTGTGCGATTTGCCGTGCACCGAACTTTCCGGTCAAGGATAGTAGTCATGCAAGCGGCCCCGCGAAACAAGAAGTAAAGGGCGGGGGCCGGGTAAGCATTGACAGGCATGATGATGGCTGTGAGCCTTGTGGCGCCTAAGCATGGTTCCTGAACGCCTAACAGGCAAATAGGTATGCCTCCACTGCATTAGGGAGGCCAGACCCACCCAAGCTTGTTCGAAGAGCAACAAGGGCTTTTTGGAGCCAGACAAGAAGAGAACAAAACTGCTGTTACTTGGATATACGTTCTGACCATATGGTGTTGAGGTAAAAATATTACGCAAAGTCGCCCTCTGCTGGGACCTCTTCCCCCACCTTTGCTTCGCTATATTTTGTTTCTTTTACTTCTTTCCTTGGTCAATGAGCCTTCGAGGTGTCCGCTACGACTGATGCGGAATCTTAACCGAGCATGATTTTGCGACGCGAGAGGAAGCAGCGAGAGGGAGGCGCTGTAGTTGCGGCACAGAGATCTTACCCTGCCGAGACAGTCAGTGCGCCGCGACACTATCGGTGGTTTCGTAAAATCCCGCTACACATGTGATCTGGGCGCTTGTTAGGTAATCGCTTCCTGCGCGTCATTTGACCCCACCTATTTTTCCGTACAATCGGATGCCGTACATGAATTTATTCCCCTAAACAATACCTTGCTATTATCCTTAAGGGTTATTATAATGCTAGCTAAAAGTCGTAAACGTAAGAGTACTTAAGTATTTAAGGGGGGTAAGAATCTACCTTAGGCAACGCGGATTGCTAAAAAGTCGCGTATAATAAAGTTACCTTATAAAAAAACTCCTAAAAAAGTAAAGGCTAGGGCACCTTTACAAGAAATAGTAAATAAAGCTAATTATATAACTATTACTAAGGCAGCCAAGGCAAAGCAACTTAAGAATAAGGACGTTAAGGAGTAAGAGATATATCTAGAGGATAGCCTATTATTAGCCTAGCCAGGTCCTTTTACATAATAATTAGATAAGGAGCTTACTAAGGTAATTAATAAAACTTACGTAAGGTGTCGCTATAGAGCGTACTATAATAATAAAATAGTTAACAGCGTAGAGGATAGTAATTATAAGTAACTACTTAGTAGTCTAATAGCGGGCGAGGTTTAGAGATAGGCTAATAGCATCGTTATAAAGATAAGCACCTAGGAGAAAGTCTCTATTAAAAGCCTTACTATTATTACATATTTAAGTTAAATTTTAGTAAAGGATTACATAGCAAACGCTCTTAAACGCGGGGAGAGTTACCTACGTTTTACTAACGTAAAAACTAGCGTAGAAGAGTTACTATAATTAGCGCCCCTAGGGGCCACTGCGTGCATGGATTTTAACTTAGTGCTACTGCCAGAGTTACCTTAAGTGCCTGCTTCAAGTTAGTCACGCGTAGGTGGCCCACAAGGCTCTTAGGTACGACTTACTGCTACTAATTACTAACTTACTAAGCTGCCAGACGTTATAGCGATTAACTAGATAGGTAATGGGCCAGCCATCTAAATACGGGACGCGTGGAGGTGCCAGGACACCATGTGCTTGAACTACGCCCATGTGTGCTACTTTTAGCGTACTGAATCGTTACTGGTGCGATTCTCCGATCATATGCCCGTCGAGGGCAATATAGTCGCCATATAGGCCCGCAAGGTGTCGCTGCAAAGGTGTATAGTTGCAGAGCCGTCAGACAACGTTTGGTTGATAATAGCGAGATCTCGTGGGCAGGCTGGGCGACGGCGGAGGAGGAGCAACTCTAACAGCGAGCCTATAATAAAAGATATACTTAAATTGCTAATCGCGTCTACAGCAAGTTAATTAGCATAAAGTTAGCTATCTTAAAGATCACCTACCTAGTAGCAAAAACCTAATCGCCTACTAGATAACCTGCTAGTTTCAACGTAGGATCTATTAACTTACAGTAACGTAGAGGAGCTCTACTATATAACACTGCTTTTCCTGTGGTGGTGGCTCGACGAGGGTCCACACAAAGATCGCAGAGATGTAAGAAAGGTCTTTATTATAGTTAAGGATAATAGAATTAATATTAACATGCTTATAGATCCCTTAGAGGCTAGCATGCCGTATACCTTATAGTAAGAGGTGTAAGAGCTATCGCCGCCTTTACTACTTAAACTTTAAGTATATACCGTCCGATAGCAGCGTGGATTTAAAGGACTAACTCTAGAGTAAAAAGCTTAGTGCCTAAAGAATATGAAGAAGGAGAAAGAGCGTGTAGAGCAAGAAGAGCAAGAGGAGGACGAGGATAAGGAGAGCTTATTTATATAGTAAATGTAAGAAGTTGCTAAAGCTTTTAGCCAGGTTACTAATGTCAATTTTGTAGTTACTTATACTTTACGCTTTAGTTATATTATTAATTATTTCTAGATAGGGCGCGTTGCAAGTACTTTTGTTAGGGGATTTACGTTCTTTATTTTACTAATTTTAGCCTGTAAAAATTAATTTTAAGGAATTTGCTACCTAAATATACGTATATTATATTAACTTATTAATAGAATTATGTAGAACTGCAACGTAAGCAAATTAACACTAGTAAATAATAAGTCCGCACAGGCCACTATCGTTAGGCTTAGTAATATTTACACTTAATAATAACGCGTTAATTACTTAAGTCCTCTATCTCCTATACACCTTACACCTACCAGCCTGAGTAGCTAAAGTACTTTCTCGCCCGCTCGTCGTTATAGCAACCCTCCTATACACCCAGCTCCAAGAAATACGAGAAATCCTAAAAGATAGACGCTTTCTAGAAGTTCTTTTTTATCTATAACTTTAACGCTTTAAAGCTCTACTCAATCGGATTTATATCAGGTAAGTACGGCGATAGGTACTCGAGTACTACCCCAGCGTCTATACAAAGTTATTAAATTTTGGCTAATTAATAAATAGATGCGTTATCTATTATAATTACTAAGCGTGGCCTTAGGTACGGCGTGTAATACGATAGCACTTTACTAGCAAGGAACTCCTCTATTAACTCCGCCATAATTACTCCCTAATAGATAAGATAATTAAGATACCTATTAACGTCCATAGCTAGTAATAAACTCCACCTCTCTAACCTTTACGCTAAGTATAATACCTAAACTAGCGTGTTTACCTCTAACTAAGTATATTTTTAATTATCCGTACGCTCGTTACAAGCGCTCTTATTAACTACTATTACTATCTCCGCCTTATACGCTAGCTAGCAGCAAGCTCTAAACGCTTAATAAAGGACTACGTTACGCTTAGCTACCACTTTAGTTACCGCTTTTTAACTCTACCTCATGCTGGCAAGAGTCTCCCACATAGTTGTTTATAAGGCTTTTACGTTGTACTTGTTATATAAGAAACTCTGCATCTTATCTAGGTAAGTATTTAGCCAGCCTAGTAGTAACTCTTTAAGCTTCTCGCGATGGTACTATAATAATAATAGCGGCCTACCTTGCCATACGTAGCTTGGCGGGTAAGGTTACCCCTAGTACTCTAGACTAAGTTAAATCCTCCTAATTATTATCCTAGCCACTTTTATATCTCTCTAGATTTAGGTGTCGCTAACGTCGTTGTTTAATTAATTAATTATGGCCTGCAACACCGTTAGCGGTAACCTAGCTTTACTATAGGTCCTTATTAAGGACTTTTAGATTCTTATAATATATTAAAAAGTTAATATTTAGCTAGTAAATCCGTGTTTTAAATAACGCGCGGGAATCGATTACTAATACGCGGGGCAGGTTACATGTGTAGCGGGATTTTACGAAACGATAATAACGCGCCACCCTAATAGATGTAGCACCTTAACTTTAACGCGCCGCATCTCTACTAATATGGATCCGATTAAGGCTGTAATCATCGCTATCGACTCACGAGAACCTGGAGAAACTTTCTTATATAGAAAAATTACAGAAGAATTTGGTGTTGTGCGGTTAATATTAACGCGCCGGTATAGACGCGCTATGCAGGCGCGTATATAGCTACTATAAACTTGCTAAAATCTTAACTAATAATAAGAATCTAAGCTCCTACAGTATATATAGCGTCTTACTTAGAAAGGTCTACCCCCTACACGTTAGATAATTTAAAACTTTATATTAATTATTGCTAAAAAGGATATCTTTATGCGATAGGTTAATTACTTTATTAGGCGCTACCCTAACTCCCTAATCTCGCGATGGACGACTAGGCTAGATAGTAATTGCTATAACGCTAATTCAGGCGCAAGATATAGGCTCTACTTTAAGCTTCTACATAAGAAAATTATGAAGTATGGCATAGAGCCTTAGCATACCTATAATATGGACAAAAAAGGCTTCCTACTTGGCATCACTGGCAGGTCAAAAAGGATCTTCGACAGGCCTATATATGAGAGTCGCCAAGTAAGGCAATCTATTTAGGATAGTAGTCGTAAGTGGATCTCGCTCATCGCATGTATATGCGCCGATAGATCTACTATTAATCCATTACTAATCTATCGATCTAACGCTGAGACTCTACAATTAAGCTAGGTTAAGGAAATTAACGTTAATTCTCATAGAGTCTTTATCACCTTATTAACCTCTAGATGGTTAAACAACGAGATAGGGCTTTAATAGCTAAAACAGGTGTTTAATCGCTGTACTAAGGAGAAGGCCTAACAGTAGTGGCGACTCTTAGTCCTTAATAGGCATGGATCTCACGTTACTATAGATTTTATTAACTACTATGATTAGAAAAAGATCCTCCTTGCGATATTTCCCCCTTACGCCACTTATACGCTGTAGCCTCTAGACGTTTATATGTTTAAGTCTCTTTTTACCGCCTACTCCGACGAGCTCTCCGCATACCTATATAGGAGTTAGGGGCTATTAATAATCGCTAAAAGAGACTTCTTTACACTATTTTAGAGGGCCTAAATAACGTTAGTTACGCTATAATTAATTGCTAAAGCTTTTAAGTATATAGGTATCTCGCCGCTAGATCCTACACTAATCCTTAGTTAATTTAACAGAGATAAGTCTCTAGAATAAAGATCGCGTAAAAGCTCTACTTTAGTACTTAGCGCGTCCGATTAGCGCAAAATCGATCGGCTTTTAAAGGTTATTATTAATACAGGGGGAGGTAATAAGGCCAAGAAGCTAAGTCGCACTATATACTTAATCTCTATATAAAAGTAGCTCCTAGAGCATGAGAATCAGGGGCTACGAGAAGCCCTTACAAACCAGAAACAGCGTTAAATAAAGGACAGGACTCTACCTTTTAAGTAGCTAGATAAGTGGCATAGAGGATCTGTTTTCTAGTTACCTGCCCGCGTACAGAGGGCGCGCGATTCTCTCAGCCAACAAAAGGCTAAAAAGTAATAACTACAACTCTAGAAAAGTGAGCAGAAAGAGATCCAGATAGTAAATAGGTAGCTTAAAGCTTGTCTACTATAGGAGAAGCGTATTACGCGTGTAGTAGCTAGAAATACGCGCGCTAAAGAGAAAGCTAATTAGGCTACTAAGTAACGCCTCCGTTAACAGGCTTGCAAGGCTTAATAATAACTTTAAAAACGTCTTAAAATTGCTAAAAAGGGAAGCTAGAATGCTTTAAAAGCTACTTATATAATTATAAAGAGGAAGAAGCCTACGCCGGCATCTATACGCGTTAATATAGTAATATCTACGCTATTAGCGCTAGCATCGCGTAGTGGCCGAATAATTAGAACACTAAGTAGATATCTATAATTTAACTAGCTAGCAATCTTCTATAGCTTTATAAAATCTTAACTCTAGAAAATTTTGCAATAAAAGCTTTTGTGTAAAACTCTATAGCCTTATGTTGCTGGCTGTGGTGCTGGTATTGGGGTGGCGCGTTAGTGTCGCGGCGCACTAACTGTCTTGGCAGGGTACTATGTCTGTACACCAAACGCTCGGAGTCACCGAACGCCTGCTCCGGCACCTTGACGCCCACCACAGACATGAGGCTGTAGAGCCATATATAATAGCTATTATTGTAAGAACTTTTAATAGTTTATTCTATAGCTTTATGCGATTATTTTAATGCCTGCTATATCCTCTTTAGTCTGATTTTGCGGCCGCGGCTACTCTTTTTAAGCTTAAGACTTAGGGAACGCTCACGAATAATAGGTTAACTATAAGTAGCTATAGCACCACGTTTCTGCTTCTTTCTAGGTACTATAGCTTATAAGGCCTTACGTTTACCTTTTTAAGATAATTATAGTGCTTTTCTAGCGTCGCGTTCTTCTTTCTTACGCTTTTTTTTAGTTTTACGTTTCTCTATACCTGCGCGCTTCTCTGCGTTAACCTAGTCTTACTCTACCTTCTCCCTTACCCGCTTCTCACGCTTCTCTTCTGCAATCTTCTCCTTATATATCTTATTAGCATAAGCTAACTCCTTTATCTTAGCCTTTTCTAGTTCCTTATCTTGCCTCTCTTGTTTTATAATAGCTGCGCGCGCGCGCGCCTCTTAAAAGGCTCTAGGTAACTATATTATTGCTTTACTATAATACTTTTAATATTATTATAGATTTAATTGCCTGCTAGCCTGCTTCTTGCGCTTCTTGTTCTAGTATAGCTTCTTACATAAGCTATTATTTTCGCTGTAAAGGAGCTTAATTTAGGTTAAGAGGTAGTAGATAGTTTAACCTAGCTTTCGCGCACCTATACTGCGCGGATCCTTCGCTTTTGCACGCAGTATACTGCAAGCTTTAAGCTAATCTTTTGTAGAATAAGCTATAAAAGTAGAGGAATCTGATTCTAAGTTCTTAGGAGTTATATGGCGGAACCTATTAAGTATAATATTAGGGTTTACCGGGGATATGCTAGTGGCTGAGAAGGACTTCTTTATAAGTTCTTCTTTAAATATGTTGACCTAGGCAGGCTAGAATAGGTTAAAGAAGTTACCTTTTAATAGTAGGGATAGGCCTTAAGACTTCTAGAGATAGTTGTTAAGTTCGCTACTATAGTTAGAAGAGAGAGGCTTAAAGTAGATAATATCTAATAGCTATAAAGTCTAGGTACTATAAGGAGGTAACACTACTAGTATAATCTAATTCTTATAATAGTATTTAAGGAATTCTTGCGTTAGGTGACTACTGTAACTATCTATAATTAAGAGGCGGTACTCTAACCTAGCCTTTAGCTTAGTATAACGGTTAAACACCTGCTCTAACCAGGCTAGCCCGATGTCATTGTTTGTCTATCCAGAAGGTGAAGAAGCCATATGGATAGCGTGTTTTCCGGCCTTAATATCCGCCACCTAGTGGCTCTGGATGGTGGAGTTTTTTGACGCAAAGATGATGCCAGGGGGAAGAGCAGTACTATCCGCGCAGATCGCGGCCAGAAGGCTTACCCACTCACGTGAGCCATCTTAACGAGCCTGCCTAACCTCCTTCTTCTTATATTAACGCCTACTAAAGATGCGTTTTAACCTGCCTAGTACCCTAATCGCGAAGCCCTTCTTATCTATATTATATATATTCTCCTCTTTAACATTATATTCTGTAATTTTCTATTATAATAAGTTAAAGTATAGCCTGTACTTATGCACTAATTTAGCGTTGTAATAATTAGAGTCTATGCCTATAGTCTATTAAGAGGTAAGCTAATTATCGTAATAATAGAGGAAGCGCGTAATCTAGCTTTTAGAAATGCGTCCTTACGTAACTATAGATGCGAAATTCTGCACTATGCTCCTTATAGGTAGTAAGTGACGCGTAGTTAGCTCTTTAATATATTTAACTAGGTTATCTTCTTGCTAGTTATTCAGTTTGCGGTTATTAAAGATATTAATATATTAAGAGACCTACACGCCTCGGTGCGCGCGCGACAACGTTATATAAGAAATACTATAATTTTTTATAATATAAGTATATATAGGTTTTTCTTTTAGTTTTAGTGTATTAATTGCTGCAAGCGCATTACTTAATTTTAGTATAGTATTAAGTTATTACGCGTTAAAATATAGTGTAAATGTTGCGCGGCGGGCGTTTAGTGACTCCGGGCGTTCGGTGCACAGATATAGTAACCTGCCCGTGCGCAGTGTGCCCGGATTTACAGTGTACTCTACAGAACACCATATGCCCAATCTTAAAATAAGGCTATATAGCGCCACATAATAGCTCAATATTAATAGAAATATAGTGTTGTAGTAATTAGATGCTTGCGATTAACTTGTACTATCTATATTTTTATAGGAGGTTAACGTTGCGGCCACGTAATGTGACTTTGGCTAGAGTAGCAGATAGCTTATCTCTAGCTTAAACACTAGCGTAAGCAGCGCTAGCGCGTTTTTAACGCTTATTACTTAGTAAGACTACTCGTAAGGCTTTACGCTTACGTTATTAAGCTTATTAAATAGATTTTTTTTAGTATTAAGCTTTAACTTTACGCGCGTGTTTAGCTACTTTCTTAGCTTTTTCTTACTCCTTAATATCTTTAAGCCTCTACCTTTCTACACGCTTCTCCTTAAGCTTAACTTAACGCTATAGTTAAGCCTCTTCGCGCTACTTCTTAGCCCGTGCTTTTTAGAGTTTCTCCTCTATTTTATCTCGCTCTTGTACTACTTCTCTAGCTCGAGCTTCACGCAGCTTGCGAGGAGACTAGTAGATAGCGCTACTATAATACTCTTAGCGCTATTAAAGGTTAAGGGCTTTGCCTTTCTTCTTATATTTCTGCTTATAGTAAAGAGCCTCCTTAAAGCCCTTATTCTTATGCTTTAATAGCTTAATCTGTATAGAGAGATAGTAAACGCTAAAACGTAGCTTTCTTACCTTATACTAATAGCTATTAGTAATAGTAGCTTAAACTAATCGATCTATCTTTCTCTAATTATAATTAGAGAGCCCTAATAATAAGCTTCTCTTAGCTTCTGACGTGCTGACAAATCTATAGAGGATAACGTTGGCGTTTATTGGCCAGATCTTAGTAGCTTCGAAGGTCTTTAATATAAGGCTCTCCGTGAAGGAGGTTATCTAGGCGCTTTAGAAAAGTAGAAAGAAGTTTCCTTTCTTAATTAGAATAAGGCCTTAAGCCTTATATAGATAGTTAGTGAGCTTGTTAGAGTAGGCTTAAAAGAGTAGCTTAAATAGCACTATATCGAGCGGCTAAAGCGTGTGAGTTAAATAAGGAAAAAGGACTATAAGGAGGATCCTGTAGCGATTATAGTAGTTAATAAACTCTATTATAACATAAGATCTATAGCTATTAAGGATAAGCAATCGCTATCTCCCTAATTACTACTTTATATAGTAATTAAATACCTGCTTAAGCTAAGCTAGGCCTATGTTATCGTTTGACTAGCCTGTTAGAGATAATAAGACAAAGACCTTATGTTCTCTTATCTTAACATCCTCTACCTAACTTAATCGTATAGCTCCTTTTTTAGCTATATAGATAAAGGCTAAAGGTAGCGAGCTCCTATTAGCGTAGTAGTAGGCTAGGAGTATTAGAAACTTACGTAATTTATTTTAGAGAGATACTTAAACCTCCTTCTTTTTTTATTAATACCTACTAAATATTCTCTTGCTTTTGCCTATTAAGCTAATTAAGAAGCCCTTTTTATCTATATTATATATATCTCGAGCCTTAAGGTGATATTCAGTGATCTTTTAATACAGTAGCTCGAAGTAGAGATAGTATTTTAATTTAGAATTAGCCAGGTGGCGCGTATAATCTATAGCGATAGTCTACTTTAAGATAAGATAGATCTCGTGCTAATTAATAAAGCGAGTAACCTAGCTCTCGCTAAGCTACTAACGGGCTACTTTTAATAAGAAATTCCTAATTATCTCCCTTATAGGAGGTAGGTCTTGCTTATTAAGCTTAGTGATATATCGTACAAGCTCTAACTCCTATTATAGGTTAAGAGCTTGCCTGCTGGCATGCCTAGCATCCCTAGGCCCTGTCACGCCTCTCCATCGCCGCCCTAGAGTTGACCGGTCAACGCCATGCTTTTTAGCAACTTCCTTTAATATAAATTATTCTTCTAAACCTCGCGATTTTAGATCCTTAATCGCCTTATTAATCGGAGCTATAGTCGTGGAGTTATCGCGCGTTGGAGTTGTGGTGTTGAGACGCGCGTTGGTGTTCTGCGGGGCACACTGTGAATCCGGGCACACTGCGCACGGACACGTTAAGCTGCCACGAGGTCGGGTCCAAACCGGTGAGCAAGGGGAAGTGAGGACCTCGCAATGCAAAGCTCATTGAATAAGAGCATCACCGTAAGACGATCTTTCATTGTTGTTACCTCCCATATCAGTTAGAGAGAAAAAATCGCCCCCAAGCATCGTCATGGAAGCTGCCGCTGCGGTTGTCGGTTTCATTGGCCTAGCAGGCCATGTCGCGCAAAGTCTGAAGTCCCTGTATGACTTCACGACCAACATGAAGGACTGCCCGAAAGATATCCGCGAGATGAAGAGCCATCTTGTATTAGTGGAATATGTAATCACCCAAGTGATTCGACAGTGCAACGACCGTGACGTGCGACTTCGCGAAAGCGCGGCGCTGGCGCGCGCGATTGGTCGCGCTCAGGGAAATGTCGAAGATCTCAAGGAGCTGCTTGCGTATCTTGTGGATGGAAAACATAAGCGATTCAGCTTTGCAGCGAAGTTCAGACACACGCAAAAGCTCAGGGAAAGCTTGGATAGGACAATGACCACCATGTTTGGGTTAAATCAGCAGCTGCAGAGGTAGGCTATGCTGAAAAACTCGAGACAATCGCTGACGGCAACCAGCGACTTGATCTATGATATCCGCGATACAAATCGAGAGATTCTCAGATCAGTCGAGAAGACAAACAGAAATCTAGAAACATGCGACAGAAGCCTTCATAAGGTCGCGCAACAATCCGAGGTCCAGCACATCACGGACTTGTTGACGGAAACAAGGATATCACCGTCACCGACTTCAATACCATCAACGCCTACATTGTCGCGTGAAGTCAGTGATATCTCCGTTATAAAGTCGTCCCAGGAAACAACTGCCACCAGCATTTCAAGCTCGTCAAGCATCCCGCTGTCAGTATCCCAGAATGCTCGACAAGCGGACATCGTTTCAAGACACCCCCTTCTACAGTTCAAGGGCAATCAGGTAAGATTAAGTGCTCATGCACTGGTACCCATCTGACGTATCTCTGCAGTTCCAATTCTTGGTCGCGCTCATCTTTATACAGCGCACCAACAAACAATGTCTCGCTTGTCAACGCGCCTCAGAGTGTCTGGTAGCCTATCCTACATCGGAAGCACTTTCAAGGGCATCGTCTGAAGCTCTCAGTGCATACTTTGGCGGGATTGGTTTGCAAAACACTAAGCCACTTCAGTTGACTAAGCTAGCTCAAGCATATCTCAAAGATCCACCAAAACAGGGCAGATTGCGTTCGAAAGCTAAAAATCCTCAGTGTCCTCAATCTGAGATTTCACATTTACCGCAAATAGGGCAAATGTCGGTCAATGCTTGGCTGGTATATTGCTGCGAAAGGACGGATGTAGTGACGGATGATAAGCCACTGTTGGAGTACATGGAATATGTCGCGGTGAGCAGAGCGCTGAGCGGACAGTACGCAGTGGAAAAGATTGCAAGATTGAACTGAGGTTGTACTATCTAGGAGCTACAGAAGGTATAGGTACGCAAGCGTAAACAACGCTAGTCCTAGACAGAAAGAAGGTAAGTCGCAACCATGTCAAGGTAGGAGCAACTATCTTGTAGAGTAAGAGCCATAAACCGTGACAGAATATCTGAAATCAGAGGCAGGACCCAATTGCATTTAGAGGTTATGTTATTGGATGTTCTGAAATTTCTGAGTTTGCAAAAAGGCTTAGAGTTGTTTAAGGGCGGATTCGAACCGGGCGCCGTCGAGATTAGGATAGTGGAGGTCGACAAGGGCTCAGACTTTCCACGTGCGCTTCTGTCGCGTTACCTCGGCTGGCATCACTTCCATATGGAACATTCCTTATTCCCTTCGGGCAGCAGGCAGAAGGTACCCAAAGGGAAGATCTAGTGCTATCTGTACCTATGTCACTTTTGAACTCATTTTATTTCCTCAGCGGTATTTATAGGCACGCTCTCGATGCCGCATCGTGGCTATGATTTAGCATCGAATTTGTCGTAAATACTTATTGACTAGCAGAGAACACTCTGTTTCATCGAGGAAAACATTGTGTTAGTACGTTGTTACAGTGCCCCACGGGACTGGTTGTCACCGGCGAGTGTCACCACAAGTCATCATTGGACCCAATAGCTGTGCAGTACATCCAAAATAACACGTAAACGTACGGAATATCACGGTTTGAAGAAGTAGATTCGTACGTAGTTTATGCAACACATACGTTTCAGTATGGAGAAGCGGAGTATCGGAGAGATCTGCACGTCGGTTGAATCAGTGTATCGGGTAAGGCCGTCATGCAGCATTGCCCGGGATTATACTGTGATACAAAAGCGACAGGCTAAAGGCGTCGGGCGCATCTTGCGACACGTACAAACTGATACTACCACAAGCTTTCCATTGAATTCATTCATGAGAACATGGCCATCGGAAAGCACAACGTCTCACACCGCACATGGAGCAAAGACAACTACCTCATCTCGACGGACCCGGCTTTGATACCGATTCCAGAGTTGAACGCCGCTTTCGCATCCGACATGGTGTACTGGGCGACGGCGCTACCCGAGGACGTGATGCGCGAGATGCTCAACAATTCGCTGTGCTTTGGCGTGTATGCGTTGCCCCAGGACGATGGCGACACCACCAACGGCGACGCGAGCGAAGACTATAAGCTCACGGGCTTCGCACGCGCGATTACCGACTTTACCACCTTCTTGTACCTCACGGATGTGTACATCGCCCCTCCGCACCAACGCCAGGGCCTCGGCACCTGGCTTGTTAAATGCGTGCAAGAAGTCATCGCGGAGATGCCGCATCTCCGACGCAGCATGCTGTTTACGTATGACTGGAAGCGCGGAGTGCCGTTCTACGAGAAGCTGATGGGGATGGGCTTGATGGAGTGTAGGAAGCCGGGCGAGGGCGAGGAGGGCGTAGGCGCGGCGGTCATGCAGTGGAAGGGACCTACGTTTCCAGACAAGCTGAAGCATACATAGATAGTGAGTGTGGATGAGTGTGGTGGGGTAGAATGGTTCGACAGCACGGTTGGGCAAACTTCCGGTTCCGGTAATTACGCATTGCCATCGATTGCAGCGCACTTTCACAACACACATGTGCGGTTCGCACCTCGGTTGTGGCGGCGGTTGCGGCGTCGATTGCTCCGAACCTTGATTGGTTTAGAGATGGAACGGATGGTGGAGATGGCGTCTGGGGTTGATTTGTATCGACGCTGTGCGAGCGATGAGAGGTGCGGGGTCGATGCATCTCAGAGCGATGGCAACCTTCCTATTCGGGTAATCAATCCTTTCCATCGATCGCAGTCGTTCATTTTCACCAAAATTGTTCATTCAACGAATCATTGCGTCCAATCACTAACGCACAGACGCTAATACCAAGACGAGCACGTGAGACCGCGCCAACGCGTAATTGCTTGGCCACTCTTTCGCGCGTCAACTACTCCGCATCACCCACACACACGCCATCGTCGCTCGCAATGTCGGCTCCAGCAGCCCACCACTCACCGCCGGGCTCCTCGACGCCACTCGCGCCGGAATGGCGTGTTTACGCCCACCTCTACTTTCCTTTCATTACCACTGTCCTGCTCACCCTGTTTATCGCGCAGCCATACGAGCACCGGCTCCTTCTCCTTGCCAGCGCACTGCCAACGTACTTCCTCGCCTCGCTCGTCCACCACCCCCGGCCTCGTCCACCCGAGCGCTTCACTCGCCGCTCCGACCTGCACCGAGCCGCCGTCCTCTTCGCATACGGACGCCTCCTCGGCACGCCCTTCGGGCTTCTCAATTACCTGCTGGACCTGCTCGCCAGTTACGGCGTCGGTGCAGTGCTGGATAGGCCTGAAGGCGCGCCTCCGAGGAGGAGCGAGTTTCTTGTTCACGTGCTGGCCACGGCCGCGAGTACCGTCGTGTTTGGAATGATACCGCCAAGCTGGGAGACGGCGTGGACCATCATGGGCAGTGTCGATCGAGTCATGTACCGCTCGGCGTGGATGGCGCTGGTGGACGATGTGGTGAAGGTCCTGGCATACTCGGATTTGAGTACAAAAAAGGTGAAGGTCGGGGTAGTGGGACTGCAGGCGCTAATCATCTTCGTCACGGTGCTGTGGTTGCACTTTCTTTTCGTTGTCAGGCGCAGGGAAATTGTGGAGAGGGAATTCACGTCGCCTACCGATATTTGAGGAGTAGTAGTAGTAGTAGTATTGATTAACGTCCAGGAACATAATGTTCTAGCCTCCCATGGGGCATGGGGACGTGCTAAGCTGTATTTACAGAAAGCGTTTCGTGCCTGTCGGCTGGCTACCATCACAGTAGCCTTGTTGTACATAGCCCATCCTCCCTTTAATAGGTCTACCTGCTACTACAGGCACCTAGATACCTATAGTAGCCGGCCCTCATCTGTGAGGGTGTTGTTGTCCTGCCCCTCTCTCCCTCGCCCTTGTAGCTCTGCTCCCGTACTGTCTTCCTCCCCCTACCTCGTACGAAGTAGGACCTCGTACGAGTTAGCAAGCTGCCTTGTACCTTGAGTAAAAACCTCGTAGGGGAAAACCTCAAGCTTGAACAAGTAGTAGTAGTCGCCTGAGCGGTACTTAGTTTGGGTGAAAGGTTTTGACCAAGTCTTGGCAGAGCGAAAACTCTGCATCTTGGCTTTTGGTCTCTTTATCGCAACAGCGCCAGCTTTTTGCGGATAAAGAACGTGATTCTAGTAATCAGCTTGTTCAGGCGAACAATTTCATACTACAGGAACCCCCCACACGGTCGTGTGGGTGGAATCACGATTTTGGTGTTCCTGCCGATATTTGAGGACGACGGCTGGAGTCGCGATTAAGACCTGGTAGTTACAAAAGCAGCGAGCGATCCTTTCAGCTTGCTTCGATCGTCACCAACGACCTGAGCAGATCATGCGAATGCCAGCAGTCTTTAACCAACCTCCTCTCCCAGATACGCGAGCATTGTGACTGTAGTGGCGGAGCTTACAGGGCGATCTACTGGCTGGCTCGCCAACGGCGGGGCAAATGCCTCGTATTTTGGACCTTGCAACTGCCACAGCCTCGTGCAACTCATCGTGTCCTACTCCAACCCATTCACCATGAGGCCTCGGGTCCTTCGCAGCTTCTCGAAGCGACAGCATAACACAGAGCATTATGTTTACACTAATTTACCCTCGTCTAGACACACTCGTCTTTTGGAACTTCAGCCTGCCGTGCACGACGCGGACGAGCTACGATGTTGCATTATTCCAGTTGACTTGGAAGATGCGAATTCTCCTCTTTATGAGGCCATATATTACACCTGGGGCGGGGAAATCTTTTCAAAACTGCTTTGAATCGAGATGGAAGGTGGAGCAACGAACGAAACGCTCATCACTGCCAACTTGTCCGACGCACTGCACAAGTTCCGGCTTCCGGATGCCCCGCGACTCTTATGGGCTGATGCTATCTGTATTAATCAACGGGACAACGCTGAGAAAAGCTTTCACATCACACTCGTGGCTCACATCTACCGCATGGCTACGACGGTACTCATCTGGCTGGGCAACAGTTCCGTGGCACAAACGGCTATGGTAGACATTGACAAAGTTGCGCGTCTCATCCGATCATCAGACGAGCACCTATCCGAGAACAACGTGCACAGGCTCAAAAGCTCCATCGCGGAGTTACTCGACTTGCCTTGGTTTAGTCGACGCTGGGTGATTCAGGAAGCCGTACTGAATCTAAATACTGTTGTCCACTGCGGCAAGCGACACATACCTTTTGCGCGTTTGGGGCAGGCAGCCGAATGGTTGCAAGGTGAACTTTTACGAACAGATACTGCTGACTATTCTCCGTATTCTTTCGTTACTATGTTCCACCTCTGGAGAAGGTGGTCCCTGCAGCTTGTTGACCTTGAGCACTCTACTCGTCTGCACCGGCTTTTAGAGGAGTTTTATTATTTCGAGTGTGCCGATGGCAGAGATCGAATTTCCACTCTGGCCACGCTGGCCTCAGACGTCAACCTTGACACCAGTGTCCGCACACACAAACATTCGCTGCGAAAGCTCGAGATACAGGTGAATTATGCTCATTCTGTGGAGAGCATCTACATCATGACGGCCTAGCAGGTACTGAATCACAACAACTTGGCGTGGGTTTTAGACCAGGTGTTGATGCGCATTGACCATACGAGTACAGTAACCGTGCACGCCGTGCACACCTTCGGGCCGTGCACACCCTCACCAAAAATCTACTATACTCCTCAACCACATAACTCAACACCACAATGCCGTTAGAAGAAGCGCTTAAAGAGGCAGATACAGTAAATATAGAAGGCAAACTTTTATACTAGGCAATTATAAAAAAACATAATATAAGCTAGCGCATATAGTGTCCGAACACATAGGGTTTCCGAACACCGCGCCACAACACCACACCTGCAGAAAACACGCGATTTCTCTACATAACGCTCATCAATATAGACGCCCGTGAGGTCGCTATACAATTAGCTATTAATAATCTTGCTATAGGTCTTTATACTAGCCAGCGCGCAGCTGCGAAGGCGTATAGTATCCCTTTATTAACGCTATATAGTTAACTACGTGGCGTAACAAATAGCGCGCTTAGCTATTAGCATTAGTAGTAGCTAACTCCTCTATAAGAGAACTTCCTAGTAGACTAGATCCTCAAAGAAGACGCACGCGCCTACCCTCCCTTACACGCTTACGCTTAAGAAATAGCTAATTAAATCTTACGTATAAATAGCAATAGTTAGCCTATTAGTAAACTCTAGCTCTTACACTTTATTAAGCGACAGCCACGCGTCGCATTAGTTATTGGTAGAAAGCTCGAGGCTTAAAAAGCTAATATAGTAACTCTAGAGCAGGTGCGCGCGTTCCTAGAGCTCTATAAGCAGACTAGACGGCGGCTCAACATACAGACGGAGAATACCTATAATATGGATGAGACTAGCGTGGCTCTAGGAGTATGTACAAACACCCAAGTACTCTCTAGTAGTCAGAAAAAGAAGGCTTACATTCAGTCTCTAGAGAATCGCGAGTGGGTCTCTATAATCGAGTGCGTATTGGCAATAGGGCAGAAACTACGCTGCGCAGTTATCTTTAAAGGCCAGACCCTATAGACTACTTGGTTCCTAGCCAAATCCGTGCCTAGCTGGCTCTATACAACCTCTGAGAATAGATGGACGTCGAAAGCGATAGGTGTTAAGTGGCTATAGCGTATATTTATACCTAAGATAGCTATAGATAATGGCTAGTACCGCCTCCTTATCCTTAACGGCCACGATAGCCATATTAATATAGACTTCCTCTAGCTCTACAAGCAACATCGAATTAAGCTCTTATACCTACCTGCGCATACCTCGCACGCCCTGCAGCCTCTAGATCTAGCCCCTTTTTCCGTTATTAAGTCTAGTTATAGACGCCAGATCTAGGAGCTTGCATTGCTTAACAACGCCGCACCTATTAAGAAGGAGCGCTTTATTGCCTGCTACTATTAAGCTAGGGAGGAAGGCTTCACAGAGCGTGTAATTCGAGCAGGCTGGCAGGCTACTAGCATCTGCCCATTTAACATTAATCACGTGCTCAGCTCATCGCAGCTCTCTCGAAGGCCTACTACGCCTACGCACCAGCAGCAGCCTCGGCAGCAGCCTCAAAGCTTCTTCTCTACTCCCCAAGGCCCCCGGGATCTCTATATAGCGCAGCGCAACGTCCAGAGCGTCGAGAATTTAGGTCGTACGACCCGGCTACTCCTACAAAAAGCAGGTAAGGCTCTAGCAGCTGCAAATGCTAGAGCTGCAGGCCTAGAAGCAGAGAAAAGACGACTTGAGCAGCAGCTAGAGATATCTGCCTCTTAGCGTCAGCGTAAGCGCGTTCGAGTAGACCTAAATCAACGCTTTATAGAGGTAGAGAGTATTAGGGAGGCTATGCGCGCAGCTAAGGCTTTAGTAGCCTAATTACGTAAAGCTACTATATTAAGCGCCTTAGAAATAGCTACTATAGCTATAGCAGCTGCAGCGCTTAAATCTATATATAGTTAATAGTAATTGTAAGCAGCGTTGCTAAGATATCGCGTGTTTTCTGCAAGTGCGGTTTCGTGGCGCGGTGTTCGGAAACCCTATGTGTTTGGACACTATATGCGCTAGCTTATGCTATATAACTTTATCGCGATATTACTAACGCGTTATCGCGTCGCGTGCTAACGCTAATTAATAACTACTTAAACTCCACCTTATATAAGAGCGAGAGCTTTGTGAGTTTATAGTTAAGCTTACTAAGCGAGGCCTACCTCCTATAAGGCAGATAGTATAAAATATGGCTTCTGAATTGGCTGCAGAGAGGGTCTCTAACTCGTGGGTTACTCGCTTCCTTGACCGTCACCGCGACTAGCTCCTATATAAATGGGCCAACGCTATTAATGCGCAGCGCCTCCACGCCGATAGTAGCGAGAAGTACATACAATACTTTAAGCTTGTGCACTCCAAGATCACCGAATACTTAATTAAGCCACGGCATACATATAATATAGATGAAAAGGGCTTCGCGATCGGAGTACTTAATAGGCGCACTAAACAAGTGTTTAGTAGGGCTTTTATAGAGTTAAAAACAAGGCGCCAGCCTATGCAAGACGGTAATAGGCAGTGGGTGTTAATACTCGCAAGCGTCTACGCTAATGGTTCGGCACTACCTCTAGGCGTTATCTATCCAGGCGCTCCCAACGAGATATAATCGTCCTGGGTGGAGGATATAGACGCAGAAAAGCACTTAGTGTTTATTATTACAACGCCCTTAGGCTGGACGAACGACGAGGTTAGCCTTACGTAGCTAGAATAGGTCTTTGATCGCTACACTTAAGAGAAGGCACGTAGAAGTTGGCAACTACTTATAGTAGATAGCCATGGCTCGTATATAACCTGGTCCTTTATCAAGTACTGCAATAGGAATAGGATACTACTACTAGTGTTCCCTCCTCATAGTACCCACACGCTGCAGCCGCTCGATGTAGCACTCTTCTTACCTCTAGGTACAAGCTACACAAACCAGCTCACTAAACACCTTTACAGTACTTAAGGCCTAGTAGGTGTAAAGAAGCGCGACTTCTTCCGCCTATTCTATAAGTCCTAGACAAGAACCTTCACCTTAAGCCTTATCCTTAAGGCCTTCAAAGTCACGGGCCTATCGCCACCAAACGCAGCTATAATTGTGACGGTTTAATGGCTCTTACTCGATGAGATGGTTACTCCTACCCTTGCTTAGTTGCCACTCACCTTTCTGAGAGGGCTACACCTATCTGGGACTAGCGATGTTTACGCTCGTACATATACATACTCGGTAGCTTCTAGATAGTACACCCTCCAGCAGAAGAATTCCACAATCTTTTCTACTGCAACAGTTATGAGCCCGGATTACGACTAAGCTTACGACAGATTGCGAAGAAGATCGCACGACTGAAGCTCGCACGCTCGCAACGATTAATTGGCACCTACAACCCGTACGGAGCC
>ML976771.1:184769-196529 GCA_010015655.1 Bimuria novae-zelandiae CBS 107.79
TCTTAAGGTGGAGAAGGACACTTGAGAGATTCATCCTTACGTCATGGATTGACTACAGGATGAGGGGGTGTGTGACGGTTTAATGGCTCTTACTCGATGAGATGGTTACTCCTACCCTTGCTTAGTTGCCACTCACCTTTCTGAGAGGGCTACACCTATCTGGGACTAGCGATGTTTACGCTCGTACATATACATACTCGGTAGCTTCTAGATAGTACACCCTCCAGCAGAAGAATTCCACAATCTTTTCTACTGCAACAATAATTATTAATAGATTCTAGAATAAGCGCAGGCGGCTGCCTCGTACACCTTTACCAATTATAGCAGATAACTAGAAGCAAGCTATCCAAATACTGGCCTAGGTAGTGGCGAATCAGGACGCAGAGGAGGTGCAGTAGTTAAGGCATACTATCTCCCATCTCTCTGCCCATACACAGCTTGTATAGCTTAAAAACGAAGGCCTACGCAACGTAATTAGAAAGCTTAAGCCTTCTAAAAATAAGTAGAGGAGGCTTAACTTATAGTATTATAAGGAGTTTTACAGTATAGCTATTCTTTAGTCCCCTTATAAGATCCGCCAAGCTGAGGAGCGCTATAAGGCTAATAAGAAGGAAAATCTATAAGAGAAGGTAGATAAAGCTTATTAAAAGGAGCTAAAAGCCTAGAAGAAGCTTTAAGATAAGTAGGATAAGTAGTAAAAGCGTGTAGAATAAAAGAGGGTAAGAGAAGAGAAAGTAAGGAAAAAGGCTACTAATAACGCTAAAAAGTAATAGAAGAAATAAGAGCGCAACGCTGCTAAATCTATATAAATACTTAAAATAGGCAAGCGCAAGGCCTTAAGTAAGCCTTTTATAAAGCTTATAGCTAAAAAATAGCGTGCGCGTAGTACTACTCGCGTTATTATTAAGGCGTTGCTATTATTAGCACCTCTACTAGTTACTACGCGCAGCGGCCGTAAAATAAAGCTAAATAAGAAATAAGAGTAAGGTAAGCACTATAGAACTTAGTAGACTATTATAATAAAAATTCTCGCGATAATAGCTATTATACGTGGCTCTACAGCCTTATTTTTAAGATGTGCAGCAGGTCGCCAAGGCGTGCACGGCCCGAAGGTGTGCACGGCGTGCACGGTCACTATACCCACAAACTACCGTGTCTGTGCGCGTGCCGAGCCACTTCGCGTAATAAGCCACCCAACACCATAACAGCTCGTGCAAGAATAGGGCTATAGAGCCAGCCACGATTAATTTTATCACGAGATTTTCTAGCGAAGCACTATATCGATCCTTGCGATTAATTTACACTATTTATATCTATTAGGAAGCTTAACATTGCGGCCCCGGCGTGTCAATCTAGTTGGGGTGGTAGATGCGCCCTCTGAGGCCTCCCCAACATCTAGAGCATTAACACCACGTTTCTGACGCTTTCTACTTAGTAGAGATGGCTAAGAAGCTTTTCTCTTACTCCTTTGGGATGGCTATAGAGCTTTTTCTGCGTCGTAGGCAGGCTTCTGGGCAGCGCGCTAAGCTGCCTTTTTAGCTCTCTCTTTCTCCTTCGCCTTCTTAGCTGCCTCTCGCGCAGCACGCTTTTCCTGCTATATTTTCTCCTTGTATAGCTTAGCTACCTTTTTTAGCTCTACTACCTTTGCTTTTTAAAGCTACTGCTACTTATCCTCCTACTCTTTAATAGATTAATAAATATTTGCCTCCCTCGTCTTCCTTAGTGACCAGAAGACTAATCTACTATAGTACTCTTAACGCTATTAAAGATCTAGAGTCTTGCCCTTCTTTTTACGCTTCTGCTTTGTTAATAGCGCCTGCCTTAGCCTATTATTCTTATGGTGGAGCAGCTTATTTTAGGCAGATAGGTGGTAGAGCGATTAACGAAGCTTCTATGTATCTTTACTACCCTAATCCTTAACCGCAGATCGTAGAAGCCTATCTATCTTTCTTTAGTTATAATTACTAAGCCCTAATAAAGAGCTATCGCCTAGTTCTTAATTATAGGTAAACCTATTAAGGATAGGATTAGGATTAGGTAACGATATACCTATTATTCTAAAAGAGCTAAGGATAGTTAATTCCCTAAAGGAGGCCTTCCACGCATTCTAGAATAGGGGGAAGAAGTCGCCTTTAGTAATAGAAGCTAGGCCTTAGCTTCTATTAAGGTATCGTGATAGCTCTACTAAGTAGGCTATTAATAGAGGCTTAAATATTGTAACGTTAAGTAGCTAAAGCGTATAAGTTAAATAGGGAGGCAGGATAGTAAGCAGGATCCTATTCTAATTATAATAGTTAATAAAGTCTATAGTTACATAAGATCCGTGGCCGTCTATAATTAAAAGTTAATATAATTGTCGAGTCTTCTCTTTTGTACAGCGATCGAACACTTGTTTAAGCCAGGCAAGCCCGATATTGTTGTTTGTCTAGCCAGAGGGTAATAAGGTAATAAAAACTTTATGATATCCTGCCTTGATATCCTCTACCTAGCTTAATTAAATGCCCTTGTTGGCAGCCTCATAGATAAGGATTGGCGGTAGAGCTAATCTATTAGCGCAGATACATGCCAGGAGCGTAATCCACGCGCGATTACTATCCTAGAGTAATGCCCTAACCTCCTTCTTCTCCTATATTCGTTTGCTAAATATCCTCTTTAATTTACTAACGATACCGATTAGGCAGCCTTTTTTATCTATATTATAAATATAACGAGGATCTATGCGATATTAATCTATCTTACTATGCAAAAGGTTAAAAAAGTAGTAATATTTATCTACTAAATTAGCGTTATGGCGATTGCTATCTATCCTAACTGTCTATCGTGAGATAAGATAAATACTATGTCGGTTAATAAAGCGCGTAACCTAGCTCTCGCTGACTAGCTCTTTCGCTATTATAGAGGCAAAGTTCCGTATTATCTCTCTAGTAGGAGGTGTATGTCTCTCTGTAAGTCTTTTAATATATCGTATAAGCTCCTCCTCTTGTTGTGGGTTAAGTTTCTGCTGGTTAATATTCTTGGCTTTATTTGGGGCCTGAACGCGCTTGTGTCTTCGGGACAACGTAGTCCTATCAACACCATAGGTAGCAGCTATTTTTCTGTACGAGAATTTTTCTCCTGGATCTAAAGATTGAATAGCTTCAATCGCATCTTTAATTGCCGCTATATTGATGGAGTTACGACGCGTCAAAGTTAGGGAGTCATTCAGTCATTTGGTGTTGGGTGGCTCGGCACGCGAAGTGGCTCGGCACGCGCACAGACACGGTACCTACATGGGTCCCAGACTGGCGCGTCCTTCGTCAAGCAGCTCCATTGGAAGGTAAATATCCGCCTATTGCCGTCAAGTAACCAATATACGAACGCTTCAACAGTTACGACGTCACACTGACACGTTTACATGTAGATCCTCAAATATGGAATTTCGGTATCGCCGGCGCTTACCTTCTCAGGGCTAATTTTTCTTACGTTGAACACTGGACACCATGTCTGTGGCACGGGTCTTCCCAGACCAGATCGAGGAAGTTATTGCGAGTCTGCCGGGAAAACGATTTTGATGATCTTGATATATTCGACGCCGATTCAAGAGAAAGACCAACCCATAGAGCATCGATGGAGTGGAAGAGTATTGCACCGATTGCCATCACCTGGACAAGCGACCCATTTCCCGTCGCGCATACAGACCTAGAAATGTTCAACTGGGTTCACAATGTGTTCGATGCGATGTGGACGCAGGTACAGACAAGGACAAGGGTTCTCTATGACAAAGACGTGCAGGCATGCGTAGCATTCGAACGGAAGGCTTGGGATGCGTGCATTGACCGCTTCACTTGGGTCGTCACCGCTGGTGGAAGATCCTTTCGACAACTTAGCGCAACCACTCGGCATGAGTTTATTGAAGCATGCGAAGCATGAAAGGAATATTGGCGTTATCCGCATGAGCATCGACCTGCTCCGGGCGAGAGTGGCGACATGGACATTCTTTCGGAATATGAGGACTGAGCTCCAAGCCAGGTCGAATGGTGGAAAGTAAGCGGTATGTTACGCAAATGGCTCCGCACAGCTGCATCCAGCCAATGGAGTGCCTCACCTCGATATATGGCACCGCTCTTGACGTTGATTGGTTTCACCATGGAAGATCGCTGTTTATTCACGTGTGAAGTTGATTCACCACCACCAGACGCCCTTCCAGCGGACGTCATGGGCATATGTGGGACCTTCAGTAGAGGTAGGCGATCGAATTATATCACTTCCGAGTACGGACGGATCCACAGCATGGGCACATACACTACTCATTCGAGCGGTCGATCCGGTATCGACTCAGGGTTTGAATGGGGCCATCGACCGCCTCGCTGCGGAACAAGACCTAGAAAGGAAGCGAATAGGTTCACCGCCGGCCTTCAGGCTGGTGTCGAATTTTCATGAGTACAACCCGCTGGGTCTCGCCGGTCCGAGGCCTTTATGAGCCAAGATGGGATATCTACGAAGCTCAACACAGAGATTGGGGCGCGAAGTACTTCGTCAAAGGTCTAATTGATCACCAAAATTCCACATCCCGGTCATACAACATCATACTGTTCTAGGCACCAGAAGCTCCGTCGTTGCAGTAGCAGTAATGCACCTGGCAAGAAAGCACGATAGTTCAGGCCAGCTGGACCATATTGTTTAGATGGTCCTTAGCACTCGAGGCACGCGGCATGCTCGAAGCTCTTAAGCTTGGGTGCTACTTTCTATTCCGTCACACTACACCTACGCATAAACCCCCTCCCTAATCAACGCACTCAACGTCCCATTCCTCACAATCCACCTCCCCAGCCCCCTCCCCCTCTCCGCCTTCAAAATCAAATCCGCCACAATCCTCCCAAAAACCTCACTCCCATGCGCATTCAAATGCGTACGATCGCCCTCCACTAAATTATATTTATCCGCGTTCGCAGATCCGATAGCTTGCACGTACGCGCGCGACGCAGCGTTGAGGTCGATGAGCGTGACGTGCGCGGCGGCAGCGGCCTCGCGGGTCGCGGGGACAACGTCGGCAAGGTCTTGTTTGAGGAGCGTGCCGTTGAAGTTGCGGCGTGCGAGGGAGGTGAGGAGGAGCGGGGTGGCGCCTAAATCCTGTACATCTTGGGCCAGGTTCTGCAGGTTGGCTTTGAATTGGGGCATGGTGATATTTTTGGCGGGTTTCTAGCGCGCGGCCGGCCGTCAGTGGTGTTTTCTATGATTGAGGAGCTGGGGTGAGGGGTGAGGGATAGGAAGTGTACTTGGTCGTTGTGCCCGAATTGGATGGAGACGTAGACGTCGTATTTCGCCGTCGCGTTCTTCACGAGGTCGAGGACTTGGGCCCAGTCGCCGCCGTCGACGAAGGATACGGTTGTCGCGCCATTGTGGCCTTTGTTCACGCCATATGCAGGGCTGCGGAGGGTCGCCAGGAAACCGCTGCCCCAGCCGCCGCCGCCCGTGGATTGTATGGCTGTGGTAGAGTCGCCGGCGAGGAAGAAGGCTACGGGCTTGGAGCGGTGCGCTGGAGATGCGAGGGCGAGAGAGGCGAGGACGCTGGTTAGAACGGTGCGGAGAGTCATGTTGGAAACAATGGGCGTAGACAGAATTGCAGAGCAAGTATCTACCTTTGAATATACATTATATTTGTATGCTACAGTTGAACCAGGTGTACTGAGTGAGTGGCTAGGACGTTGTTTACTAGTCCCGTGGCGCGGAAAATCTCGATTGCATCAATGAGTGGGTTAGTCAGGGAGAAGTTCCACACGACCGGAACTTTTCCATGGTTTGGTGCGCAATGGCAAAATGTCGAGCGTAGCGGGACGGAAGGATTAATGTTGATGCAGGCGATGTGGGGAGGCTGTTGCGGGGCCCCGCGATTATAGTTGTGTGCCGAGGATTCCGACTGTCCTCCGCTGGCTATGGACATGTCCACTTCCGATAACACAAGTTGTCCAGCCGGACGATGGACGATGGACGATGGACGATGGACGAAGAGGCGTCCAGAGCACCTCACAGAGCAGCCCATCCACAGTCCAGATGTGGTTCGCGCATCTGGGCCTACTTAATACGAGGGACTCGGTCTCCTGGGTCCCGATGGTCGGTACCCCGCGTTCTCGTTCCTCAGATCGCTCTTCTCGACCTCTAGTTTCTTCATCCTCTTCTCGTACGACTTATGTCGACGCCTCGTAGATTTCGCATACTTCCTCAGCTGCTGCTCAAAAGGAATGCGGCTGAGAAGGAAGTACGGTGGCGTGGCATGACCACGACGTCGTTTGCAGCTAGCTCGAAGAGGAATGATGCACAGATTACGACGCGTCGAAGGTGCCAGAAAACGCCAGAGGTTCGAGACCACGACGCGTCAACGAACGCGTGACGTCAGATGCTGGCCTGGGACCGACGCCACATCACGTTCACCTGCCAATCCGCATCACAATGAGTATATACTATTTTAAGCGGTCGACCAAACAACTTACCTGGGTGCACCTAAGGGACTTGAGCTCTTCCTTCCTTGTCTACGAATCAGGTTGTCTATCGTATAGGTCAAGTCTCCAAACCTTACTCGTCGCGGTTACACAGCTCTCAAGACCCAATTCTTCGTCTCATCTAAAGCCCATTGACCCTGTACATGAGATCATTGTTGAAGCGACCCAACATCGATCTCACGTCCACGCCTCTCCTTGCCAGTCCCACCAACACGCACCAGCAAAGCCAGACTTCTGCTCCACCAGCTCATCGTCCGCATCCATCTCCACAGCCACCTAAGCCCCCACCAGGCATCTCCGCCGCTCTTCAAAAAGATGCCCGATCGTTGGATCAACGTTTCTTTCCAAAACATGCTTGCATACCCTGGCCAACTTGCCGTATTTCGCCCATGTTCATTGATATACCAATTCGAACAGCCGGCGTCAAACACCGAACCTTGAAGCTGTTGATGAATGGAATTGACCTATTGATTCTCCGCCGTTGATTTAACCTCCATGACCGAGAAGCGCCGATCGACGAGTGGTGCAAGGAGCGTGCGCGCAACATACGAGACTTGGACTTCGATGGCGAATAGCGCAGAGTTGTGCGCTGGGAATGTGTTGGGTCCGAAGCTGTGCGAAGCTTATAAGTGGGATGCTGGTTGAGAGAGTATATAGGCGCTACTTACAGGATGGCTAGGTTGGGGAAGTTGTGCACGTACGAGCCCTTGTAGGCTTGCGCTCCGCGGTGTTCTTTCCACTGCTGGTTCAGCGATTTGCCTTGTTTGCCGATGATTTCCATGGGGGTTAGAAATTGCTGCACTTGGAAGCCTGTGGCGAGGACGATGACGTCGGAATCGTCTTCTTTGCCGTTCTCGCTGATGATTCCGGTCTCGGTGACTTCGCGGATTCCTTCGGGGACGACTTCCAAGTTCGGTGCGTACAATGTGTCGAGGTAATTGGGATCGAAGATACGGCGCTTGCAACCTGCCATGAATCAGTTTATTGCGATAGACAGTAGAGATTTCTGCCTACCAAGCGGAAAGTCGGGTATGATGAAGTGGTGGTACTTCTCCGGCGTCCGGGAAAAGATATATTTCTTTGCATTATCCTCCACTTTGCTCCGCTTTCCGGCTGCGCTCGCCCCAGGCATATACGTTGCGACTAGATCATCGTTCTCCAAGAACAACCTGAGTCGGTTCCATCGTTCCTAAAATGGCAGATACCGGAACGCCAATTTCTCCAGGCGCGTGAAGTATTTGTTCGGCCGTTCATGGTACCACTGTGGGGGTCGAGCATACTGCTTCACAAACTCGGCCTCTACGCCCAGTTGTTGCCTCGGATCCTTGACCCTTGGTTATACGAACCCCAGATATATAAGTTCGACGCCCGAAGCTTAACTTCGGACTCCATATCGAATTCATAAGTATTCTTTTGGCACCTTTGACTCCTTGAGCACCCAGCCCATTATAAAACTCACGCTTAGCAACAGTAGAGGCAAGAAGGACGACCTGATTGTCTCTCCACGCTGCCTGTAGTACTGTTTTGCTCTCTGAGAGGGCCTAGTAAGTCTCTCCCCACTCCATCTGGCGTGTAAACTGAGTCTTGAGCCTCATGAGATCACTACTAAAGCGCTCCTTTGTCAACTTTGAGCGCGCGCGCGTCGCGATTGCAGGCACCTTTGCCTTCAACTCTGCCTCTGCTAGCGCCTCAAATCTCTCCTCTGTCGCTGTTTTGTTGTCCTGACAATCCCCGCACATCCTACGCCATATAATCTTAGGTACTCGAGCATGGGTATTGTATTGAAGAGGTTATCGCCCCAGACAGTGTAAGGATTCAGCGGAAACAGGCGACGGTCAGCAGCGTCAACGGCGAGTACGAGTGTGATAAGGATTGACTCTGTAGGCGTAAAAGTAAGCGCGTCAGCAGGTATAAGTAAGTTAACAGGTCCTCTACCTCTAGCATGAAATAGCCAATTCAGTATTACTCCATGATTGGCTAATTACCAGATCTTGTAGCCCTCTGACGTCGGCTTTGTCTTGATTATAACAGTCTCTTTGGCGCGGCCTGTGAATCTTGCAATTGCCTCGTCAACGCAGAGGTGCTGCCCAGGAGTCCAGTACTGAAACGAGCGCTGGCGGAGCGCCTCTGAAAGATCCCAGACGCCCCCTTATCCCCGTCGCTGACAGACCCCCCCTCAGGAAGCGATTCGCCCCGAGCCCCTCGTCCAAGTAGAGCTCTTCCTCTTCGGGGGAAGAGGACTCGCTGTCGCTGCCGCCGGCGGGAGGACATGATGGCTGTAGTGTGGTGCGGCAGTGCTCGGTCGTCTGTGCGTCTGATGTGTTGCTCGTTCTATTACTTGTCGCGCGCACGCTGCGATTTTGATTGTCGTGGGAGACAGCGAGCCTGGCGCCTGGGGAGTTTTCTTACGTCGTGGGGATGCCTGCTATGTGGTCCGGGCGTCGGGTGTCCACCGCGGGGCAGCAGATCAGAGACTGGCCCGGCAGCATCTATGCGAGACCTCGCCAGTTCGCCAAAGCGACCTACAAGGTCGTTCCACTCTGGCCAAACCCGTGCCGGAAAGGACGCGATCGTCCTAGCAAAAGCCTCTAACAAGGAGAACAACGCCGTTAAGAGACGCTTGTTAGCCAAGATCCGCAGGAGTTGCTACCGATGAGGGCGTTGGTGGGCGGTGTCGAGAGGACGGCGAAGCCAAAGATCGATTCGGTCTAGGGAGAAGGAGATGGAGGTAGACGCTATGGCGAGGATTGGAGAGACGCCGTGTTGTTGATAATGGGGCGACTAATGCAACCAGGGCGACGGGCAGAATTCCTCTACGTAGGCGCGACCGCAGCGAGTCCGGAGCCGTCCTGGCTGACGAAGACACCAGGACTGAGCCACGACCCGTCTTCCCACTGCCGCCGACGGACGCATTCAGTGCACGGGCAATTCTAGACCGAGACAGATGTGTTGTAGGGTGCATCGAAACCTTCAAGCACATGCTCCGGCCAGCGACCTGGGGCCCTCTTCGCTAAGAAATTTGGAGAGGTAAGCTGCATGTTGGACCCTCCGCGTCTCGCAATGCTATCCGGATTGGAACGTAGCGCAGACGTTTCCCGAGTAACGTTAGCAGTTTTTTTTTCGGCACGGAATATTAGGCGTAGACTCTAACAAATAAATTCCGAGGCTTTCTAACCCTGTCGGTCATTCTTGACTTGGATGTGTTTGATCGCGCTGACGGTATTCCGGCACACCGGGTTTTCGGGCGTACAGGGACATTACCTAATGTGGAAGTATTGATTCTACATCAATTCCGGATAGCCCCCACTGCGCGATTCGAATCATTCAAAGGAATTAGTATAGCGGGTTAATTCGACAAAGAGTAATTAGAAAATGAAATTGCATCCTACGCGGGAAACACAAGGTTTAAGCTAATTCCTCCCAACAAATACAGGATTAGAGCTGGAGCCAGGGCGGATAAACAACATGATTCCATAATCAGGGGTGATACGGCTTATATGAGACAAGGATTGTTAGCCCTACCAACGGGTTTTCCGGCATACAGGGAAGGACGTTACCTAATATAGAAGTATTGATTCCATATCAATTCCGGATAGCCCCAACTGCGCGATTCGAATCATTCAAAGGAATTAGTATGACGGGTTGATTCGACGAGGAGTAATTAGAAAATGGAACTGCATCCTACGCGGGAAACTGGATGCAAAAGTATATAAGTCACGATGTCCGCATTAGCAGCAGCACCAAGTCATAAAAGACCGTTTCGCCCATACTACTCGTCTCACATTCTTTTCTTGACCAACATCCATTCACAATCCAATTGTACACACGAACAAGATGGCTGCAGCACTTGAAGTTTTTAGCGTTATTGCCGATACCATCTCCATTGCTCAATTCATTGCAAGCTTGATACCTCAACCGATGGTATCTGTCAACACTGTACGAGTGATAGCAGGAACTGGCGACAATACTGACGGCGCTGCTCCCGACGTGGCTACGTTTGATATTAATGGGTATATACAAGGCATCACACGTGGTGGCCAGAGACTCCAGAAAGGTGCAGATTACGACGCCCAGGTCAAGGTGGTGAATCCCGATGCTGCGGTCCAAGCAAACTATGTGCAACTCATGGCTGGGGGCAATGATGCGTTATGTATTGCTGGAATCAGCGTGATGACGGACGATCAAGGGGCATTCGGATGGTCAGTATATTGCCTTCTATTCTACTTTAAACTAACAACTGCAGGACCGGAGACTTTGGCTATTACTGTGGTGCACCTTGGTACTATTCGTCGACTGTTATCGGCGGCAATAACTACATGCCCAAATGTGTCTGGATTGACGGCGACGCGTCTAGCGGCATCATGACCAAGGGTCTTGGGATTCATTTGCCTTCTTTCGCAGCAACTGCGGAGCGAGCTTCCTCCATAATGATGGATAAAGATCTTTGGTGCAAAACAGACCCTCGTTTCAAGGTGTTTGATACGATTACTCCGCTCCAGTACTTCGATCCGACGCCACAGTTTCAGCCAGACACACAATTAGATGTCGACCCAGCGAGTCTCAAGAATCCTGCGAACTGGAAGATCAACCCGAAAAACGCGGACAAGATTCCCTTAATAGAACTCGTCTCGAAGAAAAGAATGGTCGACGGTAACACCACAGACACCACGATTCAGACACAGGGCACAGGCTTTCGCGGTAAATTGATCAAGAGCGAGATGCAATCCCACAGCGCCATGGAGCTATGCGAGAGCAGTACTTCTGTTGGTCCAGATTTCGTCTCTATGGTTGAGAAGGTCTTCTGCGATATGGAACGCAAGAAAGTCTGGCGTTTGTGCAGCTCAGAGCAGGACGTCAACTGCTTCGATGCAGAGAAAAATGTTATGCGCGGAGGAAAAGTTAACAGTCGCCGCGATGACACGACTGGTGAGAGGATCGTGCGGAAGCGCTACCACACAGTGTCGACTTGGGCTTAAGTAGTTTTGTAAGCTCTGGACAGGTACAGTCACGTGGTTCACCACTGACTAATTAGTCTACTCGCAACATGTATTTTAGCTTCACTTTCGTATAATAGATGGTTTCTTTGTAAATTAGATAGATAGGCGTCTATATAATTATATTTTTTATAGTAGAAGCTAGACTGGCGTAATCAAAGGCATGGGCCTTACAGATGATAACACCTGGTCCTTGGCGAAACCGGCTTCCTCACGTGCTTGCTAACTAAAGCAAACTCACTGCGCCACACTATTTAGTATGGCGACGTGCAGTTCGCCGCTCTCTATAG
>ML976772.1:0-50538 GCA_010015655.1 Bimuria novae-zelandiae CBS 107.79
GATCCGAAATAGGTCCGAATCGGATTCGTAGTTCCCCATCGGTCTGATAGATCCGAAATTGGTCCGATACGGATGAGTGTCGGTTTTCGGATGATCTCGAATCCTGTCTTGACTGGCCAAGGGTTCTCGTGTCGACGAGCGATTGTTCCTGTTACAAGGTCAAGATTCGAAATTTAGACTAGATTTCTTGCTGCTAAAAATATCGTCCCAGCAATGTCCTCGCTTTCCGGTCCCCCTACACCAGCCCTTCACACGCACCACCGCCGCCCCGATATTTTCAGGAGGAAGCAAAAAAGAGCAAAAGAAAACGCTTTTGTCTCAAACTGCATCAGCCGGGAGTCGAACCCGAACCAATTGCTGAACGTGATGGAAGGCAATTATCCTACCGTTGGACCACTGATGCGATGTATTTTTGATGAATTGGAGTCAAATACAAAAATATATATTCATTAAAAATAGTATCCCGATCAGTGAAAAGAGCGATAGGCAGCCCGGGTGTATATATTAAAGGTGTGTAACAATTTTGTGGGTGTTTGTGCGCGGGGTTGGTGCCGTTAGCGAGACCCTGGCGGATTCTAGGTGAGGTCGACTGCCAGAAATGAAGATAGCAGATTATTGGGAAGGTTCGACTCTTGGAATTTTCTAAGGCATTGGGAAGATATAGGCATGATGTATTTATTCTATTTACACTGTTTCTTTGGGGAGGATGAAAGGTCTATTACTGGAATGCGGTAGTTGGGTTCAATCACTTGTTTACAGCACACGCGCTGTTGGCTCAGTCTTATAAGCTCATAGACTCGGGTGCTGTACTCAGCGGCGCATGTAGTATTGTGCGAGCGTAGCATGGGGTAAGAAGTTCTGTGATATAGTGCAAAGCTCTCTGCGGATGCCGCAACCTGTCAACGTACTCCAGGTGGGAGCAATGCACTGTGTACCCCTCAACACCAGCGTCACTAAAATACATGAGATTCAAAGCAGAGTCTAGCAGAACGCGTATGTATTTCCATCGAGTGACTGCATCATGCACATCATTACCAGCGTCTACCTATGACAGTTAAGCCGTCCATCATATGCCCGCCATGCACGCTATGCCGCTCCCTACTGCGAAAATGGGGAAGGAAAACCGACTAAGCAAAAGCTATGCCGGTGAATCAATAAAGCAGGATCAAAACCGCAACGCCAGACCATCAGACCTCCGAATTCATCACTGCTAACCCCCTGCTGTGCGGATACGGCCATGTGCGGGAGAGTGTAGCGGCGTGGCGATTGTCTCTACCGATTGTCGCAAGAGATGTAAAGTACTTGTGACATGTTGACACATGAAACGACTCACATGAAATCATCACTGGTTCCTGTTAGTAATTTATGCGAAGAGAACACTGGCCGAAGTAACTCACTCCTCAAAGTCGTCATCGTATGTGTTAGTGTCCGCCTTGTAGCTCACGTCGCGTGTGGCAACCAGACTGGTCTTTGTCTTCGCAGCCTTGCTCTTCTTGCCGCCCTTCTCGGCGGCCTTCTCCTCCTTCATCTTCTCGTTGCTCAGGGTGGTCAGACCGCTCGCAATCTTCTTGATCTGCTCGCTGGGCAGGTCCTTGGCGATCTGCTTGGTGAACTCCTGAAGGAAGAGCGAGTACTGCGCCTTCTTATGGTTGTTGCCAATCAGTGGCACCAGCGTCTCCCGCAGTTTGGTGAACTGGTCCTTGGTCTGGGGGTTGAAGATCTTCAGCGAGCTGAGATCGATGATATTGTTCGGGTCGCTGTCGTCTGCGAGGGTGACTGCCTTGGCGCCTGCGGTACGCTGCTTGGAGCCAACACTGAGGCCTGCACCGCCGAAGAGGTCCTCAGCGTGCGCAAGATCAGCATCCTGTTCGGTTTTCCGTAACCGGGCGCGACGTGTGGCTTCGTCCTCTTCCTCATCGGAAGACTCATCTTCTTCGGCCAGTCTCCTGCGCATGTTCTCCTCTTGCTTCTCCTTGATGCGCTGCGATTTCGACTTGTGGTTTGCCTTCGCTTCGGCCTCCGCTTTCGCCTTGGCCTCGGCGGCCTTCTTCGCCTTCTCGCGCTCGACTTCTGAATCTTCGGCGGCATCCCATGATTCTAGCACCTGTATAGTACTGTCAGCCCAGCGTTTCGTGGCGGAATAGGCCAGCCTGGGGTTTCGCATACGTCGTCGTCTTCCTCCTCGTCGTCGAACTTGCCACGGCGGAGGGCGGGAGCGGGTGGAGAAGTAGGAGGCGTGCTATCCTCCTCTTCGTCATCTGTGAAGCACGGTGTCAATTATTGTTCTCCATATACGGCTGCGAATATCTGGCCTGACTCGCAGCCGGACAAGGATCGTGGATATGACGTACCCCACTTGCTAGGAGGCATGATTGCGATAGAGCTGTCGAGGATAGGAGCGGTGGTTTTTGCAGTGCGAGTATGCGCACACGGTGCAGGCGAGGTGGTACGGGATTTTGATTGTTGCCTGCGGGGTTGTGTGAGGAAGAGTAGAATTTGCGGCACTGAGGGACCGCGTCGCGGGACTGGTTGGGCTCGTGGGCGGGCTCGGCTCGGCGTCACTGCGTGCGGAAGTACCACGGTTGCTGCCCAATCAAACCCCAGTCGGCTGCACTATTTTGAGCGAGCAACAGCTGGGAATCGTTCGCAACGGTATGCACGAGCCTCTGAATTCTGTGTAGCAGTTGTTGCGCCTAGCACTGTGTTGATGGCCTCGTGAACAAACGTAAGGTCAACTAATATATGGGTTTGTTATTGCAAAGGGTCAGCCCGCTTTTTTACCTTGGATTCGACTTGACGCCCAGCTTGCTTCACTGGATGTCCCGCAATAAAGTGGTCACATTTGCCTGAGGGGGAGCCTTAGTTTATTCGAGGAACAACGTACTGCACGTTATTCCATATCGTACCGCCATTGTTCTTCCTTCTAGAGATGACGCAAGGTACAGGTACAACAAACTGCGGGACTCCTGGTTGCCTGTGATTTCAGAATGACTACAGATACACAGAGAGATTGATAACACGGACATACATTTTTATGCTCTTTACAATGGTACAGAGATAAAAAGGATATAAATATGCCCTGTGTTTTGCGATATCGGGTCTGTCCTGTTCTTATTGAGTACCTTAAGTACATTCCATCTGCCAATGACTGGCTATGTTTGGTGATTATAATAATCAGTACATACATGCCGGGGAGGGCACATATGATATGATCACGTTTGTTTTCGACTCTAGGTGAGGTGTTTGTGGAGAGATCGCTCCGGGCTTTACGCAGCTAGAAGCACTGCGAGTCTGCTCTGACACGTGAATTTGTTTAATTAAAAAAGAAAAGCCCCAATTCGATTTGTGCACAAGATGATTGGGAAAACATGTACACCAAAAATCATACATGTTACTGTTGTCAGCAAAACGTCCATGATCCGTGGCGGTGATATTACATTTCCCAGGTCCTAGGTTATACAACCGTTTGCGTGAGGATTCGCATACCGTTGGTAAAATTTCATTAGTGAAGGTAAGAGACGAAACCATGCATGCGACGTGTCGTGGGAGGTGCGTTTGCGGAGTTGTCAGCTCGGACCCCAAGCCAAGCCTAGCTCCTTCCCAGCTTAGATAATAGAACACCTTGTCGTGAGCGCTCCTTTACTTCCAAGGTTCGAAAACACATCTCCACGACTGTATCCCGCACGATCCCCACATTCCCTCTTTTCCTATTACGCGCATCTGGCGTCCTGTTTCTGGGTCTAATTGTGCCTTTCTCCTTCGATACCCCCCGTTAGCCGTCTGCTCTCTCACCCCGAGTGAGCTTAGAGCTGTTCTGGCGCAAACATGTCCCGACCTATCCCGCTGCATGTAACGCAGCCGACGCTGGTGAGCTTGCTGTCCTCTTCATATACGAGCAAAGATGCTAACAATTGACTGCGTAGCTCACAAACCTAAACATCCTCGTACGTCTGCCCGCGGCAGGCACCGAACGCGCCGGACGCGAAACGTCAACAAGCTAACAAACTACACAGCCGGCATCAATATCATGGCAGAACTGTGTACGTACCCATTACTGAAGCTCCCATATGTCAAGCAAAACGACTAATGCGCGGTAGACGCTCGAGTCAGACAAGTACGTCTGCGTGCGCCAGCAGAACAACGAAGCGAACACGCCCGCCGAGACTGTCATCATCGACCTCAAGAACACGAACAATGTCATCCGGCGGCCGATTCGTGCTGACAGCGCCATCATGCACTTGACAGAGCCCATCATAGCTCTCAAGGCGCAAGGGAAGACGTTGCAGCTCTTCAATCTGGAGACCAAGCAGCGCCTGCAGACGTATACCCACCACGAGGATATCCAGTTCTGGCGGTGGATTAGCCAGACTACCCTGGCGCTCGTCAGCACAAAGTCAGTGTACCATTGGGATGTCCTCGATGGCAGCAGCCCGCCGACGCCGCGCAAGATCTTTGATCGCCAGGAACAGCTGGAGGTATGATGTATGCAAACATGGACACGAAAGTTGTCTAACGTTGACAGAACAACCAAATCATCAACTACGTCACTAACGATGACGAGAGCTGGTCATGTTTGGTTGGAATTGCGTCGCACCCGACCGGAGGCATCCGCGGTAACATGCAGTTGTTCTCCAAGGCGCGAAACGTCAGCCAGCCTCTTGAAGGCCATGCTGCTACTTTCGGCACGCTCCGTCTTGATGGCGCGAGCTCTGACACGAAGCTCTTTGCATTCGCTGTCAAGTCGACCACCGGAGAGGCCAAGATCAACATTGTCGAGGTGGACCATAATACCGCGAATCCCGCTTTCCCGAAGCGCCTGATCCCGATCCACTGGCCTGCGGAGGGTACTGGTGATTTCCCTCTTGGTATCCATATCGCGCACAAGTACAGCATCTTGATTGTGGTAACAAAGTTTGGTTTCATCCACTTGCACGATCTCGAGACGGGTACCGCGCTTTTCCTCAACCGGATATCAGAGGAGACGGTGTTCACAACTGCGCGCGACGACGACGGCAAAGGTGTCGTGGTGATCAACAAGCGCGGACAAGTTCTCCACACCACCATACGTGAAGATGCGCTCATTCCGTACATCATGGAGAACCCGGCATGCTCAGAAATTGCCTACAAACTTGCGTCAAAGGGCGGTCTTCCCGGCGCTGACAACCTGTACCAGCAACGGTTCGAGACTCTGATGAACCAGGCTAACTACACTGAAGCTGCGAAAGTAGCCGCCAACTCGCCGCGCGGGTTCCTTCGTACTCCCCAGACGATCAACCGGTTACGACAGATCCCCGCACAACCTGGTCAGATCACCGTGCTCCTGCAGTACTTTGGCCAGTTGCTTGACAAGGGTGGTTTGAACAAGGACGAGACGCTCGAGTTGGCGCGACCTGTATTCGCACAAGGCCGAAAGCACTTGATTGAGAAGTGGCAAAAGGAAGGAAAGCTACACTGTTCTGAAGAGCTTGGAGATCTGGCCAAACCGCATGATCTGAATCTTGCGCTCGCAATCTACAAGGAGGCTAATGTCCCTCAAAAGACTGTCGCCGCTCTCGCAGAGCTGGGTCACTTCGACTTGATCTTGCAGTACTGCCAATCAGTCGGATACAACCCAGACTACAATGTTCTGCTCCAACACATTGTGAGAGCCAACGCTGAGAAAGCCGTCGAGTTCGCACAGAGCCTCGCCAAACATGAAGGTGGCCCGCTCATCAGTATTGATCGTGTTGTCGACATATTCCAGTCTCAGGGTATGATTCAGCAAGCAACCGCGTTCTTGCTCGATGTGCTCTCAAACAACTTACCCGAAGAGGGCCATCTACAAACGAAACTCCTCGAGATGAACTTGCTCAACGCGCCCCAGGTGGCGGACGCCATCCTCGGAAACGAGATGTTCTCCCACTACGACAAGGCCAGGATCGCTACACTATGCGAACAGGCCGGTCTCCTCACTCGTGCATTGGAGCACACAGACGACACTACGGCTATCAAGCGCATGATCGTCCACACCGATAGGATCCCGGAAGAGTGGCTGATCACCTATTTCGGTCAGCTGACAGTTGAGCTTTCTCTGGAGTGCCTGGACCACATGCTCACCACCAACATTCGACAAAACCTTCAGGCTGTGATCCGTATCGCCCAGAAATACTGCGACCTTCTCGGGGCTACTAGAATCATTGACCTCTTCGAGAAGCACCGCACTGCTGAGGGTCTCTACTTCTTCTTGGGTTCTATTGTGAACGTCAGCGAAGATCCCGATGTTGTCTTCAAGTACATTGAGGCTGCTACGACCATGGGCCAGCTCAATGAAGTCGAGCGCATCTGCCGTGAAAACAACTATTACAATGCCGAGAAGGTGAAGAACTTCTTGAAGGAAGCCAATCTTACGGAGCAACTACCTCTGATCATCGTTTGCGACCGGTTCAACTTCATCCATGACTTGGTTCTCTATCTGTACAAGAAGCAGCAGTTTAAGTCAATAGAGGTGTATGTACAGCGCGTCAATCCAGCCAGGACTCCCGCCGTCATTGGTGGACTGCTGGACGTCGACTGCGAGGAGAGTATCGTCAAGGGGCTGCTCGCTTCCGTAACACCCTCATCCATTCCCATCGACGAGTTGGTCGCAGAGGTTGAATCCCGTAACCGATTAAAGCTTCTCTTGCCTTTCCTAGAGCACACTCTCGCTGAAGGCAACCAACAGCAAGCTGTCTTCAATGCTTTGGCCAAGATCTACATTGACAGCAATAACAACCCTGAGAAGTTTTTGCAAGAAAACAACCAGTATGATACTCTGGTTGTTGGCAAATACTGCGAGAAGCGCGACCCGAATCTGGCTTTCATTGCCTACAGCAAGGGCCAGAACGATCTCGAGCTGATCAATGTTACCAACGAGAACTCCATGTTCAAGGCGCAAGCCCGTTATCTCCTTGAGCGTGCCGACTCTGAGGTATGGGACTACGTGCTCAGCCCCAACAACATGCACCGTCGTTCTTTGGTCGACCAGGTTACCTCCACTGCGGTACCGGAGGCGCAAGACCCAGAGAAGGTATCAGTGGCTGTAAAGGCATTCATCACCGGCGACATGCCTGCCGAATTGATTGATCTGCTCGAGAAGATCATCCTGGAGCCGTCGACCTTCTCCGACAATCCTTCGCTTCAGAACCTCCTCATGCTCACGGCTGCGAAGTCTGACCGTAGTCGTATGATGGGCTACATCCACCAGCTCGAGAACTACACCCCCGAAGACATTGCTCAGCAATGTATCGAGGTCGGCATGTATGAGGAAGCGTTCGAGATCCATAAGAAGCACGAGCAGCACGTTCATGCCGTAAACGTCCTCATTGACTATATTGTCAGCATTGATCGTGCGCAAGAATATGCGGAACGCGTGGAGATCCCCGAGGTCTGGAGTCGAGTAGCTAAGGCTCAGCTTGACGGACTTCGTGTCACGGATTCCATCGACTCGTACATTCGGGCGGGCGATGCGTCCAACTTCTTGGAAGTCATCGAAATTGCCACCCATGCTGGCAAGGATGAGGATCTCATCAAGTTCTTGAGGATGGCACGCAAGACGGTCCGCGAAGTCCCTATCGATACAGCGTTGGCTTTCTGCTATGCTCGTACCAATCAGCTTCCCGAGCTGGAGGACTTCCTCCGCGCTACCAACGTCGCTGATGTAGAGGCTTCTGGTGACAAGGCGTACGAAGAGGGCTACCACGAGGCTGCTAAGATCTTCTACACCAGCATCTCAAATTGGGCCAAGCTCGCCACCACTCTCGTCCACCTTGAAGACTACCAGGCTGCTGTTGAGTGCGCCCGCAAGGCAAACAGCATCAAGGTCTGGCGCCAAGTCAATGAAGCCTGTGTGGCTAAGAAGGAGTTCCGTCTTGCTCAGATTTGCGGCTTGAACCTCGTTGTTCAT
The DNA here is from genome assembly GCA_010015655.1 of Bimuria novae-zelandiae CBS 107.79. Lineage (NCBI taxonomy): Eukaryota > Fungi > Ascomycota > Dothideomycetes > Pleosporales > Didymosphaeriaceae > Bimuria > Bimuria novae-zelandiae. The sequence continues at coordinate 7,922 of ML976772.1, forward strand.
GCTGAAGAGCTGACTGATCTTGTCAAGCAGTATGAGCGCAATGGCTATTTTGATGAACTCATCGCCGTGTTAGAAGCTGCTCTCGGTCTTGAACGCGGTAAGTCCAAATTTCCTTATTCCCTAAGCACAATCGAGGTCACATAAAGAGGGCCGCGGAGGCGAGCGCCCAGTTCCCTCAAACCTGGATCTGCATCGTAATCCAAGTACATCCCGGCTCCTCTAGGCTCTTCCTGGACTTCTACTTTCCCTCTCTTCAGTCAGTATGCTAATTTTTACCCAAAGCACATATGGGAATTTTCACCGAGTTGGGTATCGCCCTTACCAAGTATCATTCCGAGCGCGTCATGGAGCATCTCCGCCTGTTTTGGAGTAGAATTAATATTCCGAAGCTTATTCGAGCTACCGAGGAGGCTCATTTGTGGCCTGAGCTGATCTTCCTGTATGTGCATTATGACGAATGGGACAACGCTGCTCTCGCCATGATGGAGCGTGCAGCCGACGCTTGGGAGCACCAATCCTTCAAGGATACCATCACCAAGGCTTCCAACGTCGAGATCTACTACCGCGCGCTTGGTTTCTACCTGGAGGAACAGCCAACTCTCCTGACCGATCTTCTGCAAGCGCTCACCGCTCGCATTGATGTCAACCGTGTGGTCCGCATGTTCGTCAAGTCGGACAACATACCTCTGATTAAGCCTTTCCTGCTCAGCGTGCAGGGTCAGAACAAGCGCGAGGTCAACAATGCTTTGAACGATCTATTGATCGAAGAGGAGGACTACAAGACGCTACGCGACTCTGTCAATAACTACGACAACTACGATGCTATGGACCTTGCCCAGCGTCTCGAACGACACGACCTGGTCTTCTTCCGCCAAATTGCCGCCAACATCTACCGCAAGAACAAGCGGTGGGAGAAGTCAATTACCCTTTCCAAGCAGGACAAGCTGTTCAAGGACGCCATCGAGACCGCCGCGATGTCTGGCAAGACTGATGTGGTCGAGGATCTACTCCGCTACTTTGTCGACATCGGCAGCCGCGAGTGCTACGTGGGCATGCTCTACGCATGCTACGATCTCATCCGCCCGGATGTCATTCTCGAGATCTCGTGGCGCAACAACCTTAGCGACTTCACCATGGTATGTATCCTCTGTGTCCCTCTACAGATGGCGCTAATCTTCCTACAGCCGTACATGATCAACTTCCTCTCCCAGCAAGCAGCAACGATCGAGCTTCTCAAGAAGGAGAACGAGGAGCGCAAGGCCCGTGAGGCGTCTCAGCAGAAGAAGGAGGAGGATACGCCCATCCTTGGTTCCCGCCTCATGCTCACCCAAGGCCCCATTGGCTCTGCTCCCTCGCCCGGCCCGTACCAGCAGCCCAACGGCATCGCCCCGCAACCCACGGGCTTCCGAGGCTTCTAATCTTGTCCCTACGTTCTGATATGATGTCCGGGTAATATTCTGACGGCATGGCTTGGCTTCTTTCATCTACATAGTTTGATGTTTGGGCGGGGAATGCAAACGCTAGCTTGGTGTGGGTGCATATGCGGGTCTTTTTGGGAGCGATATGTATTTTACATGGCGTTTTTGGGGCTGAATGGGCTTCGGTGCATGGCATTTCTGAATGTGGTGCGCTGGGGCTGGCTGGCTGGTTGGATGATTGTATTCTAGAGGTGAAATAATTGGTTGCCGTGCGTTCTACGAATTTGTCCCCAATGTTGAGTTATACCACGTGCATGTTTCGCTATCTAGGTAAATTCTGGAGATGGTACGGGAGCGTAAGTCGTCGTTACAAGGGCGTCTGCTATCAGCACGCCAGGGGGTTCACTTTCGGGAATGCCATTCGGATTCAGAGAAGTGTATCTGATGGCTTGTCGCATGAACCCTGGTCTGGTTGTTTTCCAGTCTCTAGTCTCTCGTGTGAAGCAGAATATCAGCCGTTGTACCATTCATCCTAGGGTAACACACTAACTTTTACCTCTGGTCCTTGTAACCAATCCTCAACGTTTAGCAGGTGCTAAGTCTACTAGACCCATCCAGCAGTCCACTCGCTCATGTCTTGACTACAATCTCCGAGCCAAGGTCTTCCTCAACGCATCGTTCTCCCGCGGGAGCATCGCTGTTCCTGCCGCGGGAACGTTGCCGAGCTGAGAAGCTGCCACCTACCCCACCCAGCGCAAGCTTTACAGGAACATTGGGGGGTTATTCCAATGTCTGGCTCCGTCTTGGGAAAATGTGTGGTTACAACTGGCGATACATGTAGAGTAGGACGCGGGTCCGGTCAGTAACGTGCTTTACGATGAGGGTAAGATGAGTAAAGTAGGAGATGGGGTGATGAGTGTGTGCGCGTCGGAAGTGTGAGTATATACAGGCATGGGCAGAGTGTATGCGTAGTATATATATTATATGTGGTGTGTGGACTGTAGCGAGGGTGTAGCTCTGCCAAGATATAAACATGGTATTATCAGCTGAGAGCTCGGCCGTACTGCTGCGAGACGCATAGTGCAGAGACTACCTTTCAAGAATACTAAACTGTTTGAAGTGCTAGCTCCGAAAGTTGGTTTGCACGGGTAGATAGCTATACGCATGCTGTGAAATAGGTTAGAATAGTATGTTTGCAATGTAGGCTGTAAAGTAGCTGGTGGGTATGAGAAAGACTGAACTCGGCGTGGTGTTATTGGGGGATTGGTAGAAGTAGACGTTCTGGAACGTTATTAAAGGATTGGGGAGCTGTTGTACTTGTGAGTTCTAGGACACTTTGTCCGCTAGGGACACGCTTGTAAAATGTGTAACGCGTTTTCTTCAGCTAGAGTACGTATGCTATTCTATGCGTAGATTCGAAAGTAAATCAGGTTGATGATCGATGCTTTTAGGCGTTGACGACATTTCCACTGTATAGAGTGATGATAGAGTTGCAGATATTTTTAGTTGAAATGCGCATTCGAGCGGGTTGCCTCGCTGTGTTTGACGGCCTTGAATGCATGTTACTGTTCCTGATAAGCAGACTATCGATTGAAGAAAATATTCGGAGATCATAACGAGAACGAAGTTCAACGAAGGGGTCCATTTGGTACAGCGGGGCAGCTCAACAAGAACGCTGACTTGGCACTGCTTCAGACAAATCCATGGATGATGGGCCAAAAGTTGCATATGCGAAGCAGATCCGAGTCAGTGGCTCTGTCTTGTCAGTAGTATCTCTTGGATGTCTCTAGATTGTGATATGTGGGGTGCGCGTTTTAAGCCACCTGCAGAAGATCTCCGCCAAGATCGGCTCGGCGACTTGGTAGTGCTGGAGAGCCTCAAGACGCCGCTCGTGCTCGATAGTGAGGCAGGAACGGAATGGAAACCTTAACCTTGTTCCAGAGAGACGCGTATGCAGATCCTGATAAGTGAGAATTCCATTGTTTCAGCGATGATCTGCGCGTTTCGTGACGCATCTTGAAAGTTGAACGTATGCGCAGGTTCGGAAGTCTCTCTACTCGAGTAATTCGATTCGATGCGTGCCTGGCCTGGATGCATCGGTATGAGGAGACCCACAGACACGATCCGGGGGCTGCGGGCGACTGATTTACGTGTTTGCTGGGCTGGACCCTGCCCTAGGGGTTTTGTCGGCCGGCAGCCACGCTGTGGTTCTTAGAGTCCTGCAGGGCGTCGAAGCTCAACGCTCGAGAGAAGCTCAACGCTCGAGAGAAGCTCGTGAACCATGGTTTCACCGAATCGTGCCCCGTTCAGTTCGTAATGAGTGGACGGCCCAGGGTTGTCTGGGATTGTATAGATCATGGAATGCTCAAAGAAAACGGACCGGAGAAAGATAATGCGCGATGCCTCAAAAGGTCATCACATCACTGCGCGTCCGTTCTTCGGCTATCTGGGAGGTGTAGCGGGTGAAGATGCCCAGCACATCATGCGACGGCCAGCCGAAGCAAAGCGCATCCGCTGTTCCGCGGTGCCGAGATAACTAGGTAGAAGCATGATCCGCGGAAAATAGCAGGCAATGTGCAGTGGTCTATCTGGGGAGGCACGGAGGCCTCGGGGTAGAACAGCGCGGGCCTGGCGGTGAGCACGCGGGAGTCTGGAGACTGTATGATGCACATGGGCGAGCAGAGCCTGCTGGCTAGGCACTCGTTTGAGAGCCCGCGGCGGCGTGGGGGGCGTTTCGCTTGACCTTCGGGCTTGGGTGTGCAATAAGTGTTAGCAAGTTGTTTCGCGAGGTGAGGCGGAGGACGAGCATTCTTCTGCGACGCATGGGGGACGCGGGGAGTGGAGCGCGACGGCGTTATCGACAAGCGCAAAAGGTTGGATGGAGGGGCAGCAAGGAGCTCTAGCCTGCAGTCAGCCCGTGCACCAGTTCTGTTGCTTTTGCTGGCCCGCAAAGTGGACGAGGGCGCCGTCACCAGCGTTGAACGGGTTTGGTGTTGGTCTTGTTGGCTTCAGGCTGTCCAATTGCACTCCCTCTGACCCTACACGCCGGCGCGGGCTTCTTTCATTGCTGCTTTGATACTTTGGGCCGACCCACTATATATCACATCACTCCCGCGGCCACAACCCACCCGACCAATTCCTCTCTCCTTCACCCATTTCCCTCCCATTTCCCCCTCCTCTCCACCATCCGTCACATCACAGTCGCCCGCCATGACTACGCTGGCCGTCGACAAGAACGCGGCGGCGTCGGCCATTGACGAGAGCGAGTTCGACGACGGCGAGCATGGCGAGCACCATCCCCACCGCAACTCGGTGCACCACCGGCTGCGGGCAAACAGCTCCATCATGCAGCTCAAGAAGCTCATGGGTAAGCCCAACACGCGCAATTGCGTGTAAGACGCCTCTCTGACGGGTCTCCAGTCGCGAACCGAGGAGAGATCCCCATCCGCATCTTCCGGACAGCCCACGAGCTGTCCCTGCACACCGTGGCCATCTACAGCCATGAGGACCGCCTAAGCATGCACCGCCAAAAGGCCGACGAGGCCTACGAGATCGGCCAACGCGGCCAGTTCACGCCCGTGGGCGCCTATCTCGCCAGTGACGAGATTGTCAGGATTGCCGTCGAGCACCAGGTCAACATGATCCACCCGGGCTACGGCTTCTTGTCCGAGAACGCAGAGTTTGCTCGCAAAGTCGAGAAGGCTGGTCTTATCGTGAGTGCTACCGTTTGTTTATACTATGACGCTGGTCGGCCGGGGTGGGCTGCATCTGCATGCTCATTTGTTGGGCGCCTACCCCTCCGCGAGCTTTGGCGGGGCAGCCGCGACCGTGCTTCCTGCCGCCGCCCGCGGCGATCACGGGCGCCCCCAACAGTTGCTCTTGGCTGCCAGCAACACCAATTGAACCGGAATCGGAGGCTTACGTGTGTTGGCAGTTCGTTGGTCCGTCGCCAGACACTATTGATGCGCTCGGCGACAAGGTCTCTGCCCGACGGCTCGCCATCAAATGCAACGTGCCCGTAGTGCCCGGCACGCCCGACCCTGTCCAAAAGTACGAGGACGTCAAGTCCTTCACCGACGAGCATGGCTTCCCCATCATCATCAAGGCCGCATATGGTGGTGGTGGTCGAGGTATGCGTGTTGTCCGCGAGCAGGCCTCGCTGAAGGATGCCTTTGAGCGAGCAACCTCGGAGGCCAAGTCTGCTTTTGGCAACGGCACCGTCTTCGTTGAGCGTTTCCTCGACAAGCCCAAGCACATTGAAGTACAATTGCTCGGTGACAACTACGGCAACGTTGTGCATCTCTACGAGCGTGACTGCAGTGTGCAGCGTCGCCACCAAAAGGTCGTCGAGATTGCGCCGGCCAAGGACCTCCCGGAGAAGACCCGTGACGCCATCCTGAACGATGCCGTCCGACTTGCCCAGTCGGTCAACTACCGCAATGCTGGTACCGCCGAGTTCTTGGTCGACCAGCAGAACCGCTACTACTTTATCGAGATTAACCCTCGAATGTAAGTCTCTTGGGCCAAGCCGGGCAATTACGCGTCTAACTCTTGCGTGTAGTCAAGTCGAGCACACCATCACCGAAGAAGTCACCGGCATCGATATCGTTGCCGCTCAGATCCAGATTGCTGCGGGAGCCTCGCTCGAGCAGCTTGGCTTGACCCAGGACCACATCTCCACCCGTGGTTTTGCCTTCCAGTGCCGTATCACCACCGAAGACCCTGCCAATGGCTTCTCGCCCGATACTGGAAAGATTGAGGTGTACCGTTCTGCAGGTGGCAACGGTGTGCGCCTCGACGGTGGTAATGGATTCGCTGGAGCCATCATCACGCCCCACTACGACTCCATGTTGGTCAAGTGCTCGTGCCGTGGCTCCACATATGAGATCGTGCGTCGAAAGATGCTTCGTGCCCTCGTCGAGTTCCGTATCCGCGGTGTAAAGACCAACATTCCCTTCCTTCTCAAGCTCCTCACACACCCCACATTCATCGAGGGACAGTGCTGGACCACCTTCATCGACGACACTCCTGCTCTCTTCGACCTCATCGGCTCTCAGAACCGTGCTCAGAAGCTCCTGGCATACCTCGGTGAGCTCGCTGTCAATGGCAGCCAGGTCAAGGGTCAAATCGGAGAGCCCAAGTTCAAGGGCCAGATTAAGATCCCTGACATCATCGACCGTGCTGGCAACAAGGTCGATACCTCCACACCTGCGACCAAGGGCTGGCGCAGCATTATTGTTAATGAGGGTCCCGAGGCCTTTGCCAAGGCCGTGCGCGCCAACAAAGTACGTCCTTCCTCCCTCCCTCCATCTTGAACGCGTACTGACGTGACCATAGGGCTGCTTGATCATGGATACCACATGGCGTGATGCTCATCAGTCTCTCCTCGCAACCCGTGTGCGAACTGTAGACCTGCTCGGCATTGCCAGGGAAACCAGCCACGCCTACGCCAACGCCTGGGCTTTGGAGTGCTGGGGTGGAGCCACGTTCGACGTTGCGATGCGCTTCCTCTATGAGGATCCATGGGACAGGTTGAGGAAGATGAGGAAGCTGGTACCCAACATTCCCTTCCAGATGCTTCTTCGTGGAGCCAACGGTGTTGCCTACTCTTCGCTTCCCGACAACGCCATCTTCCACTTCTGCGAGCAGGCAAAGAAGAATGGTGTCGATATCTTCCGTGTCTTTGATGCTCTCAACGACGTTGAGCAGCTGGAGGTCGGCATCAAGGCCGTGCTCAAGGCTGGTGGTGTTGCCGAGGGTACCGTGTGCTACAGGTGGGTTCAACGAACACCTCGCGTAAAGCTGAAAGTCGGCTATTGTACTACTTATCCTGGGGTAACTCACCCAGCGGTTAAGTTTGCTTTTTATAGCCGACCTTCAGCTTTACACGAGGTAGTATCCATTCTAACAAGACTTTATGCTAACAAATCTACAGCGGTGACATGTTGAACCCCAAGAAGAAATACAACCTTGAGTACTACCTGGATGTTGTCGACAAGATCGTCAAGATGGGGGCGCACGTGCTCGGGATAAAAGACAGTCAGTTGATCCCCCCTCTCTACAAAATTCTTTGTGTACAGCTGAAAGTCGGCCATTGTATACCTCTTCCTGAGGTAACACAATGGCTATTGACTTCTGGTCCTCACTGCCCACCTTCAGTTATATGCAAAGGAACGTCCATTCATTTGCTAACACATCATAGTGGCTGGTGTGCTCAAGCCTCGCGCTGCCACCTTGCTCGTGGGTGCCATCCGCAAGAAGTACCCCGATCTTCCCATCCATGTCCACACCCACGACTCTGCCGGTACTGGTGTAGCCTCCATGGTTGCGTGTGCCCAGGCTGGCGCCGATGCCGTTGATGCCGCTATCGACAGCATGTCTGGCATGACCTCCCAGCCCAGCATTGGCGCCATTCTTGCGTCGTTGGAGGGCACTGACCAAGACACTGGTCTCGATGCTCATCAGATCCGCAGCCTCGATGCCTACTGGGCTCAGCTCCGGCTTCTCTACTCTCCCTTCGAGGCCGGTCTCACCGGTCCCGACCCCGAGGTGTACGAGCACGAGATTCCTGGTGGTCAGCTCACCAACCTCATCTTCCAGGCCTCGCAGCAGGGTCTCGGCGAGCAGTGGGCACAGACAAAGAAGGCTTACGAGCATGCCAACGATTTGCTCGGCGATATCGTCAAGGTCACTCCTACATCCAAGGTTGTTGGTGACTTGGCACAGTTCATGGTGTCCAACAACTTGTCATACGACGATGTCCTTGCCAAGGCCGACCAGCTTGACTTCCCGTCCTCAGTCTTGGAGTTCTTCGAGGGTCTCATGGGCCAGCCCTACGGAGGCTTCCCTGAGCCTCTCCGGTCCAAGGCACTCCGTGATCGCAGGAAGATGGACAAGCGTCCCGGTCTCTACCTCGAACCCATGGACCTAGCCAAGATTAAGTCCGACCTCAAGGCCAAGTGGGGAGATGCGACCGAATGCGATGTCGCTTCTTACGCCATGTACCCCAAGGTCTTCGAAGACTACAAGAAATGGACGTCCAAGTACGGTGATCTTTCCGTCCTGCCAACTCGCTACTTCCTCGCTCGTCCCGAGGTCGGTGAGGAATTCCACGTCGAACTTGAGAAGGGTAAGGTGCTCATCCTGAAGCTCCTTGCCATTGGTCCCCTCTCCGAGCAGACTGGTCTTCGTGAAGTCTTTTACGAGATGAATGGTGAGACCCGTGTCGTCTCCGTCGAAGACAAGCACGCGGCCATTGAGAACGTGCGGAGACCCAAGGCCGACCCCACCGATACCAGCCAGGTCGGCTCGCCCATGTCTGGTGTGCTTGTTGAGGTCCGTGTCAAGGATGGCAGCGACGTCATGAAGGGTGACCCTATTGCTGTCCTCAGCGCCATGAAGATGGTGAGTTCTCTGAATGCTACTATTAAGTTCGAAACACGAACTAACAAATGTGTAGGAAATGGTTATCTCCGCACCGCACTCTGGCAAGATCGACGGTCTCTCAGTCCGCGAAGGAGACTCTGTCGACTCCGGCGATCTTGTCTGCAAGCTTGTCAAGTGAGCCACTGCATTGCAAACTTGAAATCTCATGTTTCTTGCTTTGGTGTTCTCGGCTAGATCGGTCACTAACACGGCTTGCGTGGGCAAAAGCGACTCAGCTCGCGGCAACGACTCGCTATGAAAACTGGTGTGCGGATATATGTGTACATTTTCTCCTCTTGGAATTCCCTAATGACCTACGACATATCTGGTGACTGGTGGGAGGGATTTGACGATTATGATCAAAAGGAATAAAAGGAATATAGCTTTGAATTGAACGGCTGGTTGGTCGGTATTCTTGTCAAATTTGTGAAAGTTCGAAGTATGTGCGGGGTTATGTGAGTATCGTACGATGGTTGCGCCGGGTACCTGCAGTGAACGAGCCTTCACTGGCGCTAAGCGTTGCAGTGTCGCTAGCGAAAAGAAGGGGAAACGTGAGCCGCTTAAGCCTTAGCCTGCTCCCATGGACCGCATGACATGTCACGTGTTGTTCGGCAGCGGGAGAAGTCCGATATCGGTGGTTGGTGAGCAATAAGCCGGGTTGGTGTTCCAACAGCGTGTGTACGCGTACAAGAGTTGGTGTGTTGCGCGCTGACCATCATTAGTCCGTAGATGAGGACTGATCTACGAAAGCTTATTCATGAGAAGGAGTCTGGTAGCTCTATCACGTCGCGCGAAGAGTGTCGTCGTAAACCATGAAATATGTCTGTTTCTATTGCTAACAAAATGAAATGGAGGAACTACACTAAGACATGTGAACAGACTAGACGACGAAATCTAACTAGACTCGTTACACCTTCATATGTTCTTCATACGATTCACTGTCGTCTGTGGGCTTACTGACAGAAGTCCACTTACACAATGCCACCAGTGCAAAAGAGAGTACCGGTGCGAACGCGGCAACGTACTGATGACTGGTCAGCTAACGATCGAATATCGAGGAAGGGGAATGACTGACGAAGACTTGCGTGACAGCAGTATTGTAGGCGTCCAGTACAGCGGGGAGGTCAGAATCACCAACAGCCTCCCGCACATTTGAAGCGCCTGCTTCTATAACTCGACTAATCACGTCTGGATCGACGACTTTTGAAAGATTGACGGAAAGTCTGTCTTCAAACACAGCTTGACCGACTGCGAGAAAGATCGCACAACTAGTTGAGATGATCATCAGAAGCGTGGTTGCACCAATTGGCACAAGGTCTTGGGGCAAGGACGCCTGCAGCCCAAGATGAGCCTATGAACCGTATTAGCGAAGATTATCGAGGATGTTAGAAAGCGGTACTTGCCAGATTAGTCCCAAGAGATTACCCAATGCCACCGAATATCTGATAGCCGATCCATTTCGCGTCGGTGACGCCCGGGGCCAATGTGCTCAAGAGGCCTGCTCCAATGCACACCAGTGCGTGCGCGAACAGCAGGAGAGGATTCCACACTCCAAGTTTCATAACGATCCCAGCACCAATAAACGACGCAAGCACATCCGCGATGACAGTAGGAGAGTATCGGATTCCAGACTGCGTGGGCGAGACGCCGAGAACAGCCTGGAACCAGATGGGTAGCCAATACACAAGAGTCTGAAAAGGCCCGTTGACAAAAAAGCTACTGACGCAGATAAGCCAGACATTGCGGTTGTTGGAGATGAGTGCGGGCGGGATGAGAGCGTTGTCCTGCATACGAATTTGCCATCCGATGAATAAGACGAGTCCAACCCCGAAGCCAACAAACAGACCGATAATAAGTGAGGAGCCCCAGCTATACACAACCCCTCCCCATTGCAAAGCGAGCAGCAACATAGTAACCGTCCCTGCAAAGAGCGTAAACCCTAACGCATCGAGGCTGTAGATCTTCTCCGCCAGCGTAGTCTTCTCAGTCGCGGAAGCCTTGACGTGGAACAGGGGAAGGAAGACAGCAGCTGCTACTCCTCCAATAGGCAGGTTAATGTAAAAACACCACGCCAGCTCACTTTCTCCGTTAGACTGCCTCCCAGCACCGGCCCCAGGATACTCGCAACCGCAAACGTTGAGCTCATGGTCCCCGTGTATATCGCGCGCTTGTGCAGCGGGACGATCGTCGTGAGGATCACCAGCCCGCCTGCGAACACGCCTAAGGCACCGAAGCCCGCGATTGCGCGTCCGGCTATCAACCCCCGTGAGGAGCCTGCAATGGCGCAGAGCAAGCTTCCAAGCTCAAACACGAACAAATAGAGAAGGTAGCACGTCTTTTTTGTGAATAAAGTAACTTTTAAAGGTTTTCCCAGCGAGGGGCTGGGAGGCGCACAGCGTGGTGAAGAAGGCAGCGCCGTACCACCCTACGTGGCCTAATGAATCGAACTTCGAAGTTATCACCGGGATGGCGGTTGCGATGATGTTGAAGTCCTGGATTTGGTTTGGTTTGTTATTCGAGCAAAACTATGGAAGGGGGCAACACGCACCAGGCCAATCAGGAAGGTGCAGATGCACATGCCTAGGTGTACGAGGAGGAGTTTGAGGCCGGTGACTTCGTTGGCGAGATCGATTGAGGTGGTGGTTGTGGGTTTGGCTGTCCGATCTTGGTGGTCGGGTGGAGTGCTGAATGGTGCTAGCGCGGGCATTTTAGTACCCTTCTCAATAGAGCCCATGTTGAAAAATTGGTCGAAGCAGTGGCTTGTAGAGTCAGACGTTGGGAAGGTATCGTGGTGAAAGCTTACATAGACAGGATATAATGAATGTGTTGGTATTGTGCCATACACAATAAACATGCGGCGCAGTTTTGGAATTAATGTTATAGCCGTGAACCGTCTAGCCGGATATGCTTGTCAGCACGAGGGGTATTTATATGTGGCGTAGCTCAAGTGTGAAGGTCTTTATGATCTAGTTCAGAAGGGTGTGAATTATTTTGGTGTTGTAATAATGTGTTTGAAGGCTCCCGTGTACATGATATTTCGTCCCACTGGAGATTAAGTAGAGTAGACTAGGAAGCTAGAGCAATAGCTTTTCAATATGTAAATTTATTGCCTCCATCTTTCTGTATCGAAATAATCTGCACGGCACAGGTTTTGGCTCAGCCTTCTATGCAAAGATACCCTAGAAAATGCTTCTGATAAGCCAGCTTTACTCATAAAAATCGGTCTCACAAAAATAGAACAGAACCGAATAGCATCAAACCAGACGCTTCACAACCTAGTATAGACATTTTCTAGTGTTGTTCGCCTTCTTAATCTTCTGCATACTCCTGAACCAACTGCACGCCCATCAGCTACTCGTTTGTCCCCAAATTTTGCGCGTCCATAATCTTCGCCCTTTCCGCCATCACGCTCTTCCACGCTACCCGCCCCGTCATCCGCTCATGCCACGCCTCCACATTCGGAAACCTGTCAAACTTCTCCTCCGGCTTGCACGAAATCAACGCGTCAATCCGCTCATTCCACACCGAGAATGCGAGGTCCGCAAACGTCATTTTATCCCCAACAAGCCACTGCTTGCCTTCCAGCACGCCCTCAAGCACACTTAAGATCCGATTTAACTTAGCACTGTACCATGCCATCGCGGATGGAATCTTTTCAGGGTGCAGGTGGTTAAACCACGCCGCTTGCACAAAGTACGGCCCCTGACCGCTGATCTGGAACGCGAGTCATTGGTTGCAGAGATGCCGCTCTTTGAGGGTGGGGAAGCTGAGTTGGTCGGAGGTGTCGTACTGCTCGATGATGTATTGGATGATTGCGCCGCTTTCCCAGAGTACGAGGTCTGTGTTTGGATCTTCGATGGCTGAATCCGTCGGGTTAGTGAGAGGGAGGAAGTAAAGCAAGGTGAAGTACCAGGGACCCGCCCATTGGGGTTGATGTCTGTGAAGGGCTTCTGCTTTACGTCGGAGACGACTTGGAGTTCATAGGGGAGGCCGAGCTCCGCGAGGACGAGGATGGGCTTCCATGAGTTGGGGCCGGCGGCTGGGTGGATTAATAGCTGAGCGGTGAGGTGGGGAAATTGAGGGGGACATACGGGTTATGTGCACTTTGATGGGTAACATGGTAGAGCTGAATGCATGTTAGACGTCCCGAGGGACGTTAAAGAAGAAAGTGGTCAGAGTGGTGGAGGGCACTTGGTCGTGATCGAGCAGCAGACATCCCGAGGCTACGCCGCATCTATAACGACCCGTGCCGCAGTCCTGCTTATCCGCAAAATGATACTGAACAATCTTTGCGCATGTTTCCCGTTACGATAATGATTGATTTCCATTGATGTTAAGCTAATGAGTGTTGCCTTGTCCGCCGAGTTCTCTTAAAGACCATCTTTCTTGTCTGTCCAGCTCTTCTCCAAGTTCGTTGAGCGTTCAGGAGATGATAAAGTCGTAAAGTCCTTTGGAATGAGTTGCAGGAGCTGCAGCGAGAGTGACGTCAGCTGAGGGTAGTAATGTGTTGCTATTCGGCGATATGTGCAATTCATGGTGGGAACATAAAGTTGGTATATCCGATTTGCTCTGGCTCTTCATGAGACTTGGGTGGATTGAGTGCAGATTCAAGAGATGCCGGGCTTGGTGCTCATGGCGGTGCTCGACGAGGTTGACGTGACTCCAGCATTGTCGATCGTAATGACGAGGAGCGGAGCCTCTGATCCACGTACTTAATATAAATCTCGGTTTGGCCATCCGTCTGGAATGCCCAGAGGATGCGAGATTTGGCGTATGCCAGTTTATCTGCATAGATTTTTCCAGAAATAAGATACGAATTGGGGACCTCAGTGGCTAACGACCGTTTTTGCAAGCCATAGATACTCGTCCTGGCGGCGTTGGGGCCCATTCTCATATATATAAATGCCCAGAAAGCCCCTCAATCTCTACCGCGCTCTCGCTCCAGCTTCTTACTAGAGGCACTAGAAGACGACAAATTCTGGCTGCTCGAGGAATTATTGCTGCTTTTACCTAACCACTTTTCCCTAGGGGAGGTACCCTTCGGCTTAGGAAGCTTACTATCTTTAATAGAATTAAAGACCTCGAAGAGCTGTCTAGTCTTAACTGTGTATATCTCCTCAAGCCGTCCAGGCTTGAGCCAGCGAAATTGGACTTATCGGCGTGCTCTCGGATATGTTTAACAAGGTAGCAGAGTATCGTAGTTTACGAGGATACATAGGCTGGCCCTCGGAGTCGTATAGCATTTTGGCCTGGGAATCTCCATTAAAGAGCTTGAATAGCAGGGGATTAGTCGCCTTTGCTCGGTGTGCGGTTCGTTGTCGGGCGATTTTTCGTCGATTGTATCAGATAGCAAAGACACCTCTCTAGAGCTGCTGGGGCCAATGATCCAGATGATGGATGAGAATCCTTCCTGGAAGAAGTTGCAGGCGCATCCCGTCGAGCCAGAGTTGAGAACACAGACTCCGGACTATCCTGTCGAGCGGGAGTTACAGGCGCAGACTCTGGACTGCTCATCAACTTGCTCCTAAAGATCGCTCGATTGGTCGATATAGGTACTGGCGATTCCGTTTCGAGTCGGTTTCGGACCTCTATGCGTTCGGCGGTGTCACCAAAGTCGATCTGCTTGCGCTCTCATATATATAACCGCTTCGCCAGTTCAAAGCTTCTCAGCCAGCAAGCATCTCCCAAGTCGCAGAGGCCGCACAACAAGACGCGGGACCAAAAACCTCTGGGGAAGCTTCCTGGAATGCGCTCGCATATAAAGTTGTTCCTCAGCTGAAGTAACTCGTCTTGACCATTATGTTGGTTTGGTATTGGCTAGGCAGTTTAGTTAGAAGAGGTATTAATTCCCGTGTACAGTGTGGCAAGTCTTACTCGCATCGTCCCCCTTGACATCCAGCCAACAGCAGTGCTCCCAAGCCCTTGCACGCTCTTTCGCCGCCGGTGCAACCGCTAGTCAGCTCGTCCAAGGCGTCTCCATCTCAGCGCCTCTGACCTAGGGTTCTGGGGTTTGCCCTCTTCAGGCGATGCGCTCCGGCTCCTTGGCTCATGTCTTTACGAGACACCCTAGAGACGTGAACCCCAGACGAGTAGATTTGCTTACATCTCTCCACCACGCTATGGGATCGTAGTTGCCTTCATGCTGTAAGAACTGCTCGTCAAGGTCACGCGTGCAATGGCGAGATGAGGGATTGACGCTTTCCTCTGATGCTCGGAATTGATGTGCTCGGGATGTATAGATGTGTATATTGATAAGGTATATATAACAGCCGTATCGCCACCACACGAGAACATCTGATTGAATGGGACAGTTCTAGTCCTTATCGGTGGCTGTGTGGTGAGGATGCGAATGACCTTCTAAACGCCCTCTCCGCCTTGTCTTTATACATACCTTCCTTCCCAGCAAAACGGGACTGGTTTGCTATTGTGGGTTTATTCGAGTTCGAGGTGCGGAGGAAAACGATGGGAGCGGGTGCCACCGGGTTTGCTGATTGTTGTGAATCGCGTGCAGGGTGGAAGATCGGTAAGTGCATAATGATATGTTAGCAGGAGGAGATGTGACGGTAACATATGATCCGGTGCAGGACTGTGTTTGTAAAGGGTTTACAAAGGCACGTGGATTCTATTGATTGCATTGTGCTGGAAGGAGTTTGTTGTTTTGGCTGTTGTTTGATGTGTGCATCGAGTTGACGTAGGAATGTTTGCGGAGGAATCCACCTGAGCTTCGCATCGCGCGCGAGTGTGGGGCCCCCAGAACAAGTGATCGTGAAAGGATGTGCGTTTCGACGGACTGCAATCAGCGGGTGGGAAGTGGTTTGAATGCAAACCGGCACATAGTGGGAGAATGTGCTCCATCGCGGAAGCGGAATGCTGAAGAAGCAAATGCGATGTGAGGAACAGTGATCGGATGTTGAGGCAGAAATATAGGGAACACAGAACCGTCTTGGAGTAACGAAATCGTATTGCAATATCTGCGATGATGCTATAGCGGAGTATCTTCCGCAGCGCGACTCATCTACCCCAAACCGTATCAATGCGAGTATTCTGAAAACACCATAGCGTAAGAGCAATGACGACAATAGACCCTTTTCTCGTAATTCATACCAAGCTTGTATCATACAAACGCCTTTTAAGCGTTATCTGCTGAGATGTATGAGACTGCGATCTGAGTTAGCTAAAAAGAGACATGTAGGGTTTGGAGGGTGACGCTAACCATTGTTGCCTCTCACGAAAGCATCACCCCAGCTGCGGACAACTTTGCCATTAGCCCACTCCTTGCACCGCTCGAGCGCGATGTTCATGTAACCGTCGACTGACTGGAGGTCACCTGCAAGGCCGTTAGCACAATGCCATCTTCCGGGCCACCAGAATTCCAGTAATTGTAACGAACAAGCTGAAACGAGACCAGATCAGGGAAAGAGAACCGATGAGTGAATAGACCGCAAAAACGTAGGTGAACCACGCCGGAAATTGGTCGTTACGGTGAGGTTGAAAGACACTCGTGATGAATACTGCAAACGATACAGCGCAGACGACGAGTTTCATAGGGTAAGCAACGTCGAGACAAGCGTGTGTTGTGAACGAAACGAGCATGGAAAAACGAAGAAAGGCGTTCCGGATTGGAAAAAAAGTCAACGACAAGTGACGTACCTTTGTAGACGATACCAGAGTTCAGCTTGACAGTGACGGGAGCTCCGATTATCTCGCTCAGAAACCCTGAAGGATCACGGGAGGTGTCTGCAGCTGGGGTGTCGGGGCTATCACCATTGGTAGCCATGATGCTTGTAGTATCTCCACGACGAGCTGCAGTTGATAGCGCTGTGGCAGTCAGCGGATATTCCAAAGCACAAATAAATGCGTACCAAGTACTTACGATGTTCTTTGGGGGTAGTTTTGCAGATACTCAGCACCAAGCGCGAACGGTTTGGTGGTGTTCCAAGTTGGAGGGTGGGTCCCGCAGGTGAGAAAGCGAAGTGTGGTCGGTGCACGGTCCACTTAAACTCGTCGAAATCGCGGAAAGCGTGACTGCGCGTTTCCAGCCTGCACGCCCCGCTCCGTATCCCGGCCCACGGCAATCGCATTCCCACGTCGCCGCAGCAACTGCAATATACATGCCAATGCGATGACGGACGCAACAACTAGCGCAGCTGCGCCTCCAAAAAAGAGATTCGGTTTCAAAAAAGCAGCATGGCAGGAAGCACCGAAGACCGAGGCGGAGGACATGTTTAGCCATGCAAACGAATTCAGCAACATAGTCGCCGAGGAAACAAGGCGCAAGAACGATCAGAAGAAGAAGGCAGGGCTGGAGCCAAAAAGAAAGCTGAGCGAAGAGCGCGAGCCTAAGAGGCGCAAGGTATCGGCCAGCCAGGACGAGGAAGTGCCATGCAGCCGGACCAGGAGCTCACCGAAGGGTCGCAGGCTGGCGAGCAAAGGGCACGTATGCGCCCATCTGAAGGCGCGATCAAGACTGACTGCCGACCAGGCGAAGCAAGACTCCCGTGTCCCCTACGCGGCAGGGCTCGGTCTCGGACACCCCCACGGCGCGCTACGATTCGCTCACACAATCAGCAAGCCGCTCGGACGGGGCTGCGAGAAAGTCTGAAGTGGTGGACCTGGGAAGCGATTCTGAGGAAGAGGACGTTATCGCCCACGCTGCGTCACCCATCCCGCGCGCGATACCCATACACAGCCGCCCAGACTCTCGTCGAGGATCGTCAGAGGAGGTAGAGGAGGTCGACAGCCCGCACACTGCTGCCCTCAAAGCGCAGGCCCGCGAAACAGCTGCCGCCAAAGCTGCCCAGAAAGAGCCCACGCCGGCCGCCTACACCCGCTCCCAGACTCCGACGCCGGCCGCTCCTGTCGCCGTTGTCCAATTGCTCATCGACTCGTGGATCCCTGACACTAATCCTTTGCTGGTAAAAATAAAGTCAGACTCGACGCTGAAGAAACCCAAGGACGCATGGTGTGGGAAACAAGGCTTCGCACCAGAAGAAACGAGTAAAGTTTTCATAACATGGCGGCGCAATCGAATATACGATTACACTAGGATACAACGATTGGGCATCCAGATTGAAAATGGATTCGTGACCATCAAAGACGACCCCACCATCTATGACGATAAGAATTTACCCAAGATCCACGTCGAAGCGTGGACCGAAGAGGTTTGGAAGAAGCAGGGAGAACTGGAGGCCCTAGAAGCCGCAAAAGCAAGAAACGAAATTATAGAAGTGGAAGAACCGGAGCCTGAGCCTGAGCCTGAGGAAAAGGGCACGCGGGTACGGCTTTTCTTGAAGGCAAAAGGGAAAAAAGACTACAAGATCGTGGTCCGCAGCGTATGCTACCCCATCAATTACTACTGTAGATTCTACAAACATTTTCTGACCGAGAACACAGACCACCACCATTGAGCACCTGACCAACGCATACAAACAGAACATGGGTATCCCCCAGGAGCAGAGTGTCACTCTGATGTTTGACGGTGAACGACTAAAGACCATTGACACCATTGCGGACACGGAAATTGAGGACATGGATGCAATTGAGGTGCACTTGAAGTGATCCTTGGCTTGATATGGCTGGACATCCTGCTACCCTTTTCTGAAGTTTTGCAAGCATGGCGTTGATGATTTAAAACAACTTTATGGATACCACAGATGGGTTTTAGGTATACTGCGGTCTTGGAATGGGCCGTGTGTGTTGGAGCTCGAAAACATGCTCGAGACCAGTCTTTCATAGGCATTGCACTCTACTTTAGCGATTGCATTCTCAGCGCCTCCTTAGTCTATATCTACATGTCTAAACTCTACGGTATCTTTTCCTGTGTTATATCGTGGCCCCAAGAAGGTCGCGAGCATAATAAAACTAGGATTCGCTCACGCTTCCCAAGTTCGCTCTTCCTCCCGCGCGTCCACCCCTCTCGCGCTAAAATTAAGCTTAATTTTAAGCCGCGCCGAATCCCCTACCCCACCAAAAATTTACACATCCCACCGCGCATCCCGCCCTGTCACACATCATCGTACCTTTCCAATCCAAGCACGCGCTCACCACCACGCTCACCTTTACACCGGCGTTAAAATACAATGAAACTCCTCACGCTCAACTTCCTCACCTGCGCCATCAAAGCGTGCAAATCCTCCCCAGCCTCCTTCCCCCTGCACCCGCGCGACGTCGAGCTCGAAATCGTCGAATCCGACATCAATCTGCCTTTTTTGAAAAACATACTGCCGCGTCTGATGTGGGCGGAGCTGCGAACTATCGCTGCTGAGGTATGCCTTCCTTCCCATCCTTCTACGATGGATGCTAATTAGAGGTAGTTGGGATTACCCGAACTTCCCGAGACGGCACCGACGCGCGATCACCTGGTGGAAGGGAAGGAGGAAGCGAAGGAGGGCGAAGAGGTAGACGAGGTACCCAGCCAGACTGCAAGAGATCTGCATAGAGTGCTGTTGGAGACGACGGTCAAGGAGGGGAAGTTGGTGTGTGGGAATTGCGCGCATGAGTATAAGGTTATGGAGGGGGTACCGAACTTTTTGCTGCCGGGGCATTTGGTGTGAGCGCGGTCGGGTGCAGCGTCGATTGGGGGAATGCACACATGGGCAGGGCAGGGCTTTAAGGAGGTGGATTGCGGTGGGGGTATTGAGCGTGGAGGGAGCGGGAGGTGGTGGTGCATATGATACCCTTTTTCTGTATGACGCATGGAGTTTTCTGGCTCGGGGACTGCTCGGATTCGGATGGGAAAAGTTTATTCGGCTATATTCATACCTCGAAGTGTCGACCCAACGTTGCAGTGCAAACATAGACCGCTGTAGAGTGGTGGAAATGTACACTTTTCATGCTAACTTGGTATCTAACACAATTGTCGCGCCAAACGCCACCCAATGCTCGTACCGTCGGCCGCTGTCTTCACCATTGCATCCACCTCCCTCATGACCCCACAGACCGATTGATCTGCACCCTCTTATCCTCGCCCGCGCTCACAATGCCTACATCCTTATCCCATCGCACGCCAAACACTTTCACATCTTCGCCGTGGCTGTGACTCGCCCGTCCTTTCGCGCTGTCTCGGTAGATCGTGTACACACTCTCACCCACCTGTCCTTCACCCTGCACCTCCGACGGTCTCACACCGCGCACGTCCCAGATCTGCACCGTACCGTCATGCGAGCCGGAGAGAAGGCTGTAGTCTGAGTTCGGATCGGTGTCGAGTGAAACGACAGCGTTTTTGTGGCCTCGAAGCGTCATTACGGATATTTGCGTGGCCGACGCGCGCGGGTCGATGAGTGTGATGTGGCGAGCGGACGTTCCTGTCGCAAGGAGATTGAGCTTGGGAAGTGCGGTTAGGGAAAGGAGGGGATGGCCCGTTGTTCGCGTATCGACACAGGTAGATGTGGGCAGGTCCCAGGTCTTCAAGCTGTGGTCGTGAGACGCCGAGTACGCGACTGTAGCGTCGTCCGGTTTGAAGATCACGCTCGAGACGGGAGAGGCATGGCCAGATAGCTTGCTGAGTGCGCCACGAGCGGGGACGGTCTTATCCGGTCTGGACAGCTTTTGTCGCTTGTTCGACGCTGCTGTAGAGTTGGGCAGGAGTTCTGAGGGCGGGGACGGGTTCTCCTTCGCGTTCGAGGAGAAGAGGGATATAGTGGCGTCGGCAGAAGTAGAGAGGATGCGGTTCGAGGGACCGTGAACGGCGAGGTCTTCGACGCCCCAACGGTGGCTGAAGAGTTCTACGCTCGGCACGATTGTTCGCGTGTCTTCGTCGTACTTGTATACGCGCACGGCGTTGTCCATGCCAGCAGCCACAATCTTCTTGTCCGAGATCCACTTTGCGCTCTTCAAGCTTGTTATTCGGCCGCCGTTGTTCGGTGCTTCTGAGGTAGCCAAGACGTCTCCCGACATATTCCACACCCGCACCAGTCCATCGTAGCTCGCGCTGAGTATCCGTTCCTGTCCACTTTGTACATTCCCTCCAGACCATGTACCCGCCGCCGAGGAAGCAGAAAGAACGTCTACCGCAGAGACCCAATCATCGTGCTCGAAGCTTGTTACGTTCAGCGGTGGAACGAGAGCGCGGGTGTATTCGACGTCTAGCGTTGTTTCTGCCGAAATGCCATTCTTGGTGAGGAACTCGTCAATGGTAGTCCGCAGAAATTGGCCATTGATCAGGATGTCGAACGGTATGGGTTTCTCGTCGGGGCGGAGGAGGTTGTTTACGAGGGCAGAGAGCTGTGGGCGTCTCAAAGTGGTCTGTACGAGCAGAGTGCCGGGTTCTTGCGCAAGCTGTATAGACGGATCGCGGGTGCTCAGCCGTACGGGCACCTTGACTTCGGGCTTAGACTCCATTATTGCGATGTGGTGAGGGCGCGTGTGGAATTGTTCCGCCAAAGTTTTTGGAGAAATTCACGAAATTTTCCAATCCGGCTTAGCGCGGACACGATCGGTGTTTTTTAGCTCCGACTCTGCCATCGTCATGCGTCCTACATCAGAGTCTACCGGTATCCCAATACGTTAGAATTACGTGAAACACTGGTGAGCATCTTCATGCTTCGAAATCGTCTTTTGCTTCTATCACAGTTATTGCGGTACCCCTTCAAGCCTCCAAACAACATCTCTTTCCAGATTCAATACTCCTACACCGTGAAAGCAATGTCACGACCGCTCATCGCAACGAATCAGCCAATTGATTGGTACCTAGACTGGGATGGAACCATCACGAAAGACGACACCCTCGACGCCTTGGTTAATATTGCCGTGCGAAAAAAAATCGATGCTAATATCCAGGAACAATGGGAGTCGCTCGGCTTCGACTACATGGTAGATTACAGCGAAATATATGGTGAGTATATCAGGGATCTGCCGACCACGGTTCCGGCGGAAAAAGAATTCCTCAAGGCCGTCGAAGCCGCCGAGAGGCGCAGCGTGGACCGCGTCTCCGACTCCGGCATCTTCCAGGGCCTAAACGAAGATGATATCAAAGACGGAGCCAAGGATACTGTGCAGAATGACGAGGTGCAGATTCGGCCCGGATACGTCGACTTTGTCAAAAATCTCATGCATTGGGACCGAAATATTGAACAAATGACCGGGGTCGGAACCATCAGGGGACAAAGAGGACAAAAACCCAGAAGAGAACTGTTCACTATCCTCAGCGTCAACTGGAGCGCTCGATTTATTGAAGAATGCCTGAAATCCGCAGCAGCTTGGGGCGGACAATACAGGAAGAAACCCACCATCTGTGCAAATGAATTGGAGAATATCCCTTCGTTAGAAGATTCGGAGCGCCGACGGTCCGAGTATGATGGCCCTGGCGATCTTTTCCCAGAGGCGCCGCCTTCCACAGGGCGTATTGTTCCTGGACCCGGTCAGCAATCTAGAATTATCTTCAGTCGCGACAAACTAGAGCGATTCTCGAGAACTGAAGCGCCAAACGCCGACGGAAATCCCGTTCCGAAAGTCTACATAGGCGACAGCTGGACCGATCTGGAATGTCTACTGGCCGCCGACTTAGGAATTTGCATTCGAGACGACCCGATGGGTGGGACGCAGCAAAAACTCGCGCAGTCTTTGGACCGATTGGGCATAGAGTGTCCTCGTCTTCTCGACATACTTTACATCGAGCACGAGGAGCCCAAGGCCAACGATTGGAGTATTGTTTGGGCACGAGACTTCCGTGAGATCATGGTATGGCTTCATTGGAGAAGTATGTCTAAGAAAAAGAGGAAGGACACGCGACGCGATTTGCGAAGGGCTCTCGAATCCGGTCATGAGAACGGTGTCATGGATGGCTATCTTACTGACCCTGAAACTGATCAATCTGCCCATTAACCCCAAGGACACACCAACATATATCAGCAATCTTCGGTACAACTATTTCTCATCCACTCCGCAAGCCTTCTCAAAGCACGATACCTGTGCCCTCCTCTCCTGGAAGCACGTTCATAACCTATCACAAACCTCCCCAAAACTCTCAATCACACGGCTGTATCACAAAGATATCAGCTCAAATCAACCCGAACGTTCACCGCGGCCGGCCTTCAGTTTCGTCACCACGTCCCATCCGGCAACCAGCTCCAAACTCGACAATCCGAAACTATCCAATAACGCACGAGTACTCCCGAAAGAGTGTCTAATAAGTGCAGTCTAAAGATCACATAGGGAGCCACCCTCGCATATCGGGGAGAAGGCAGAAACTCAAGTATGAGGCTCTGCTCGCTGATGTGGATTGTGGCTCTGTGGTGCGGCTCTGCGACCAGGGTCAGCAACTTTACATCCAGAAAGGGAAATCGTGTCAGCCTTTCGCGAGCGGGTTTCACTGCAATTTTTAGCGTGGACGAGCTGTTGGAGGCTGCAAGCATTCGATTGGATGAACGGCGGTGCGGCTGTGTCTTTTTCTTACTCTGGTGACGACAAGGCTCCCTGGGCGAACTTTCACTGCAATTTTTAGCGTGCATGAGCGGTTGCAGCCTGAGGCAGGTCAGATAAAAGGATTGACCTAAGGTTTTCTCACAGTCTTACAATTTGTGATTTCATTAGTGGAGAGAAGAACGAAGACGTAAATTCATGAAGCGTTCTATAATCGTCATCTATAGATATTTCAAACGCTCATAGCGTATTTATCATGAAAGTAACAGCCGCTAAAAACCCAAGAATGCGAAGTGCAAAAGAAAAAGATGGAAGACGTCATCGGCCGAGGTCTGCCAGGCGAAAAGCGATTGTCGTGTGTGCTCGAGACAGGACATACTCCTGCTCGCGCGTAGCATCTTCATCAAGATGCTGTTGCGCCATATGCTCAGGGTGTTGTAGAAAGTTTGTGGTCAGGACACTTCGCATTCCAAGCCTTTGTCATTTCAAGCAGTGACTTGTGTATCTCCTCAATAATAATGCTTTCGACCTCGTGATATGTCTGTTTACTGTTTAACAGGAAGACGCTGTATTCAGCTGATGAATCGGCATTGCGAGGGTTGATGTAGTTGTAGATCTGGTTCCTTATCTCGCCAGGAAATGGAAGCGTGTTGTTTTGTTGTTTCGCCATGTTGAGTGTGATTATCCAGTGTGTTGAATTGTGGTACTTGCAGCCAGAGATCACTAATTATTATTCTCTTCGTCTGGCATTGTGTGCAAAAGTGCTAAATTAAAAATATTGTGAAACACTGCTGTGCCTCGAAATCTATTTGTCTCTGTGCTGTGCCATTCTTTGTTTGCTTGTTAGCGAAGTAGCTCTTGTTTACGGGAAGTTGGGATGCATTATTCTGGTTCTGTATTCGTTCTTCATACTCTATTCTATTTTCACCGTTGGGCCACGCAGAACTCTCCATCCAAAGAATTATTAGAACTGGAACACGGCCTGCCAGCCCGCAATTGTGTTTCAAGATATCCCTCGCGCATTTTACACAAAACATCTAGGAGATTCCTTTGAAGGTGGGCCGTGGAGCTACTGCTGCAGCGACCCTCATCGAGCCAATGTTTTGACGGAGATTCTTGCCCTGTCCTATTAGTATAACTCCAACATCAAGTAAATGAAGATCTGTGCTCTGTGTCCGGGATAAAGTACGACGCAAGACTGGCCAATGTGTTAGTAACATTCACAGACCGAGTTGCTTGAACATACCTTATGATCGTATAGCCCGCGAGCAGAAAAGCGCCCTTCAAGCCGCTGCATCTGTCGTCAAAGACGAGCGTAAAGAACAGTACTGTACTCGCCACGAGCGTAATGGCTTCAAACATGCTAAAATGCAAGCTCATCTCGCGTCCCATGCCCCAGCCCAAGAGCACAACAAGCGGCGCAACGAACAGAGCCATCTGGATGGCGCTCCCAATGCACACCGCAAAGGCCAGATCCATCTGCTTACGATACGCAAGCATGATGCCAGAAATGAGCTCAGCGGCATTGCCCACAATCGGTAGTATAATAAGGCCCACCATTGTCTTGGAAATAGGCGAGTGGTCGACAAAGTGGTCGGTGCTACTGACGAGCAGCTCTCCGCTGATGGATATCAGGCAGGTAGACAGAAGGATGAGGACAACTGGTATTGCTTTTCGAACCCATGGTACGCTCTTGATCACATCGATGGTAGCAGTGAGCTTGGCCGAGAGTGCTGCCGGAAGCGATAGTTTGGGATGGTCTCGGATACCAAGACATGGTGGTTGAAGTTCCATGTCCGACCGAGGGAAGGGCGGGTATGTTCTAGGGTACGACAAGGTCCGTCGATGAACGCTGCCTCCACTAAGCTCAATGCTTTCTTCTTTTTCTGGGTCGATAAGCCCTTCGTCATGTTCGGTCAGAGGCTTGTAGGAGAATTTCCTAGACTTCATCTGTGTCCATAGGTAGATGAAGTACACAACAATGAGAACAATGGAAGTTCCTCTGCTAAGGGCAAGAATGTCGCGTTTTTGTAGAGCAGGCTCGGGGGAAGTTTTGATGGTAGACTGCGAATCTGGATCAGCACAGGTCGACTGTGGTCGTTTTCAATGTTGGCGAAAGCAATAACGAACCGGCAGAAGAAGGCTGACGGTGGTGAAGCAAAGCAAGCCCGCTGCCACTCTTGTCGCAAATATATTGTAGCTTTGGCCGCGCATTTGGGTCTCTCCGACTAATATCGACAGACCCAGCACGAACAGCATATTGACAATTATGGAACCAAGTAATGATGTGCGTACGATGGTGTATTGGCGTTGCAACAATGCGTGACTGCAGTAGTCAGTAATTGTTGTCCGTTATCAGCCCGTCCATTACGTACACACTGTATACCGTTAGTACTAGCACGATTCAATCATGAGTAGCACATACAAAATTGCGAGCTCGGTGGTATTGCCCATGGTCACGTTCAAGAGCGCACCCGCTGTCTCTCCCAGGAAGCTCGCGGCATCGTCTGTGGCACGGCAGAGCACATCAGCTAATGGTATGACGGCGAAGCAGTTCAGCACGAAGACGGCAGAGTCACCATAACCTAGATTCGGTGCAAAGATGCCTATAGGTATAAAAATCAAGAGCACGTTAGTCCAGTTTTCAGACAGCCATCTGCAAGCTGCTAAGAGCGAATCTTTAGAGCTTGGAGGCCGATTATCGTTCAATTCGGGCGTGAAAAACGGTAATTGACTTTCGAATCGATCGCCCACCGGCTGCGC
The DNA here is from genome assembly GCA_010015655.1 of Bimuria novae-zelandiae CBS 107.79. Lineage (NCBI taxonomy): Eukaryota > Fungi > Ascomycota > Dothideomycetes > Pleosporales > Didymosphaeriaceae > Bimuria > Bimuria novae-zelandiae. Next base: position 33,886 of record ML976772.1, read on the forward strand.
TGAATATGAGCCGACGTGACACCATACTGTCAGTTGATCACATACCGTGATTAAGGGTGCTGGAATTGAGGATTGTGCGTCTAAGATCCGATATCCCTCCGCAGGTAACAGATCAACGGTGCGCTCCGCTTCCACCTCGTCAACTGGAAATTTTCCGGTTAGGAAATCGTCGTCCGTATAACCGAGGCAGCTGACCTCTGCTTGCCCAGCTGTTTTGAGGCGCGATCCATTCTCCATTGGAAGCTCACAAATAAAAGAGAAACGAAGGAAGGAGTGTGATGGCGAACGCTTCGCCGCAAACCTCGTCTGAGACTCAGAGTAGATGGATAAGCAGCGCATCCACATAGCTCCATCATAGGACAAGGGGTCAACGACTCGACCATTCTCGACGTAGCCAAGGACTTTCACGGATACCCGCGCTTCCCTCCTGCCCCACGCCCAAAATGATGCATAACTTTGTCTATGATGACCTGCTACATTGCCAGGTCAAGAGGGCCGAAGGCTGGTTTGATGAACCTACCTACATAACCACCTTGTGTATTGGCTTCGTTGCAGCTCTTCGAGCCTTGTCCATCCCAGGCCACGCTGAACCGCGACCGTTACAACTAGATGTCGACAATAGAGTCGAAGTGACCCATGTAGTGTGGCTGTGGGCACAATGCACACGCGAATAATGCAAATTCCTCCTCATTTCACTGTTTCCCCTGAAGTCGAAAATGCCTCACACTAGGTAGCAAGCAGGTAGGATGCGCAATCCCGCGAAATAGAAGGAACACGCTCATTCCAACGTCGTTTACAGCTTCAAAGGTATTGTCCCGGAATACGTTGTAAGGGGAAACGACGCTGTTCTGCCACGAGGCGGCCGCATTTGCGCATGCAGGGCCGAGCAGCCACAATGCACAAGCCTTGAGAAGATATACCGCTAGGCAGAAACGAGTTAACCCCAGAGGGATCCACGGGCCCGTGCGGAGGCTAACGGCAGAGTGAATTAGTGCGGACAAAATACGGCCTCGGAAATTTTGAGCGCAGCCTGCCTGCCCTGTCGACACCTCGTGTCTGTCGTTCGGTAGCTTCACGTAGTTTTCGCATTTATCATGCATGGCACGATGTACTGACTGTAGTGTAGGGCACAATTAGTGTTATTGATATTGATATTGATCACTAATTTTTAAATGTATATTTTAATTATAATTTTGAAGATAAGTTACTTAAGTAGGCTACATATTTTTCTAACAAAGTTAGTATAAAATATTTAGAGCTAGTTTATTTCCTATTTAGGCTCGTTTATTTGCTATTTTATCTTCAATAATTAGTGATAACAATAATTTTAGTTATCACTAATTAGTCATTTGACGAAAACGGACATTAATATTAGCGATAGCGATATCGATCATTGATTAATATCGCTAATACACTGCTGACAGGTATTCCGGATCAAAAACCTTGCTGAGAGGATCCAAAAACATACACCAGCGAAGCCGATCTTGTTATACAACTGCACACTCATTCACGATAAAGGGTACCCAGGAAAGACAGCCCACACAGTCTTGGAATACTCTCGCAGGGCAGTATGTTCGACGGCTCCCCTGGCTCTCGTAGCAATGTCTACTGTATTCCTAGGCACCCATATCGAATATCAGCGCGCAGACACTTCTCACGGCAGCTTTCCTTCCGAAAATATGCGTTGGTTGAGTTCGCCGAAGAGCGGATCTCCAGCGGCCGGAAAGAGTCGTAATGTTGAAGGCACTGGCTATTGCCGTCTTGCTTGCAACGCACACGTAAAGACTTCCCACGCGACTGGATATGAGTTCCATTATAACTACTTCACGTGGATCGCTCCCCATCGGCCGACTGCTCGATGCGATAGCGTTGGGGTATCGAATTATGATACATATCGGAGGACATGAGCACGCTTCTTGCACACCGTCAATGCGGGTCCTAAATATCTGTGGGCAACTCTTCGGAGAGCAGTGGATCGAATCCAAGCGTACGATATCGTATCCTACGTGCGTGTAATAGGGAGAGAGGTTGCCGGTACGGACATCCGGATCGTGTCGAGATCTTCGCAGTCGAGCACTCATGCAAGGCCCGTGTACTCGGTCGGGTTCGGTCAGCTTGTGGTAATTATCGTCGCCGATCATGGTGTAATGGCCGTGAGGACAAATACCTGGAAAGCGCAAGACAGCTCGCTTTCGCGATGTATGACTTTTCAGGTGGCGGCGTCGCGGTCACTTCGAAAGTCTAGCAGTACAAACAAAGAGCGAGGCAGCGCCTGCGGTATTCTCGATCGACCCAAGGCATTACATGAACTTGAAAGCTGTTAAGAACGTTGAAAATAAGAGTGCGCTTGTCCAGAGATGGGCGCCGGATAAGCTCGCGCGTGAGAGACATGACCAGCCTAAATGCCACATGGCTTTGACCAGGCAGGGAATTTTCGTACCCGATCCAGCCCCCGGTCTACACAATAACTTTCAATTTTGTCCTCCTACGGTCTGTTCGAAGCGATACGTTCTACTGCAGGGTTTTCTATTCTCACCGTGTTGTACTATGGGTGAAGAAGGAACTGCGTACACATCGCGAGGGGTAGTCCAGGCCCAATGGACAAGTGTGGCCATTAGACATATTTCCGTGGTCTGTTTTGTATCGGACTGAGCCCGTATAAATTCGGTGCAATGATTCAACAGCATCAGCAACCTCACCACGTTCTCTCCAATGGCATCCTTACTTATGCTCTTTTTCCTTGCATTATTAGCCTGCATCAGCTCCGTGGTAGCTGCACCTGCTCCAGCTGCCACAGTGACGCGACCTCCGAAAGGTGCAGCAACGGTCGGTGCTGTTAAAGTTGACAATCCAGACCTCGACAGCGAGGGGAATGGATGTAGAGCTGGTTCTGTTGGCGCCGCATTCGCTTCCGACAACTCCGCCTTAACACTCATTTTTGATGATTTTCAAGCCGCCATCGGACCGGCTGCTGGAGATCTGAGGAAACGCGCATTCTGTCGGGTAAACGTGACGTTGACTTCACCGGGCTGGGCTTTCGACGTCAGCTCAGTAGACTTCCGCTCTTATGTCAATATTGCCAAGGGGGTTGATGTGAGCCTCGTCAGCCGTTGGAAGTGGATTGACAAAAAAGGTGTGGATATGGAAGGCAAGGTAAGCCAAATCGGATGAAGAGTGTATGCCGAATACAAGAGCTGACCATCATAGGGAAACGTGAAGAAAGTTCTGAGCGGCCCATTCCAGGAAGACTTCCTCCTACATAATAAGGACGGGGAGTTATCCGACAGTCAGCAATCCGTGTGCTCGAAAGCGTCCGCAACATTCCAGTTAAGCATCTCAGCCACCCTGTCAGCGAGTGGTTCGTCTTTACCGGGACTTGTCCAAGGGAGTGCCGCCGATGCCAAATTTGGTCAATTACTCAATCTCACGTGGAGGAAATGTTGATGAAGTTCGTCTTGGTAAAGTTATGTATCGGCTCGAATCGGCGCTTGACAACCTGTTATACAAGCTGATCACGCCACCCGGGAACATAGAATGGGGGCGCGGCGTTGGGCGGGACATTCATGAATCAAAAAGTTGAAATTAGCGCCTTGAGAAGCGAACGTCGCCCTGTAACTTTCTAAGACGGAGTCATCGGGGGTCCGGAGTAACCGGATTTCGAGATCGATTGACACTAATAAGGGGCATTGTCGAACAAGCTCCAACACCACTGTCTGGTGATCCCAACTGAGGAGTGCACTGGTATCTCCTACACTGGACATGTCGTTGATCTCAACGTGGCGGAGATGAAGATGACGAAGTGATGGAGGTAGGTTCGCGGCTTGAATCGCTTCAATAAGACTCATGTGATGCACCGCAGTGCATAGAGTGTGCAGATCGACCGAGAGAAATTCGATTTTTGAACACTTGATTTCGCCCAAAACAGCTGAGCCATCGTTCGTAAGGTAGTTGTGGCCAAGTTCAGGATGGCGCGCATCAATCCGACCGTCCTCGATGACCAACTTACGCAAGGAGATGCGTAGCTGGGATGTGAAGAATCCTAAGAGATGACGAGATTGCCTTGGGTAGAGGGTGCACTCATAGTGGTAGAAACGGAGATATGACAATGATGGCAAACTTTTCGCCAATGCTTGCAAGGAGTTTGACCACAGCCTGTACGGTGCCGAGTTCCAGCTTCTGAAACCTTGGTGTATTTCAAGCTCTTTGACAGAGTGCGATACCCAACCCCAATCAATGGGGTACGCTCTGTCATCTCCGTCAAGGTCGATGATTTTCATCGAGCGGAGGACTATCCGTTCGAGACGTGGTAAACGAAGAATATAATTATACTTGTAGATGTAATCGGCAGCAAACAGTTCAAGGGTACGGATGTTTTCTAGATTTCTCGGGATACCCATGGTATAACCGGTTCTGTGGTACAGGGTCGTTTCCACAAGCTTTACTGTGACGATACGATGGTCGCTCCCAAAAGTCGTAAGACTCGTAAGCAAAGGAAGCGCTCCGGCCAGGAAGTCCCGAAGTCGATTCGTATGCTGCAGCGGAGTGGAGCAGGGAGCTCCACAATGGATAAAAAGCGTCTTCACAGCTTCAGCAAGCTGCGTGTCTGCCCGGAGGGTTTTGAGTAGTGAGCTTGGTTGATCCGTCCTGAAGTCGAGGTGAATTGAGCTATAGAGTAGAGGTTGAGCAGCTCCATAGAAACGTCGTGATACCCGGCAGCAATTCGCGAGACTGGTCGCATCCAGGGCCTGCATATACCCGCCGCCTTTTGAGCGCGCGACATGAACGAGGACGTGATCTAGCAATTCGTTCGGAAGTGATTCCATGGTGGGAAGACAAGTCGCAGTGTATTGAAGACCACCTTCGGATCACCGTGACTATCAAACTCGTCGGACACTCACGACAAGGGCCTGATCCAGCGACTGCTTGTCGGCCGATGCGAGCTGTGAATAGACCTCGGATGCGACGTAAGAAGAGGGGAAGTTGGTCTAACCAGATATGGACTAGCTGAAACTAGGGCGAACTCCGATAAGCCACCTTTGAACATGCAACGCTTGGAGGAATATGAGATAAGGCGACGACTGGCAAAACAGGGGTTTTCGGTGTAGAGGGTCCCGATAACGTGGCAGAGCACCTTGCATTGGGAACTGTCAGCATGTTGTCGAATTCCACGACGCGTTACTTCATTTCTTAATATCTTCGTTTCTTCGCCTCGAAGCCATGCAACTATGCCTGTCGAAGGTACCACCAAGGCATTCTGTTTACCCTATATCTCTTGTGACATATCGGATATGATCATCTCCAACAATTGCTCACTGCGGGTGTCACTGCAACAGCCCCGCTTCCATGGGCCCTGAAGGTTACATTACTTAGCCAGTACCACTTCGCATGGCGATCTCGAGATAGCAGAAACCTGCGAATACAAAGGTGAACTTAAAGCCGCAAAAATCTTGATTTCTTACCGCTTTTCAAAATGTACGGCTTGGTTCGCTTTGGGTGCTCATTGCTGCTTGCCTCTGTCCAAGGTATGGGTTATCCGTTCATCACACCTTCAAGCAGACAGGCAAACTGACGTATGCAACTCAAGCTCGCGGAATCCCATCAATCCCTACAAGATCAACGTATGGACAGTTGCAATTGAGCGAGATTCATAGCGTTATCGTGGACAGTCGATACGCTGAGTCGGTCAACACCAATGGAGAAACCCTGATTCCCCCAACCTTACAAGAGTTTGCCGATACCTTTACACAAGACCTCAAAGACCTTCATTTGAATGCCAGCTGTTACGCTGGAGCCAGCGTGACCAATGGGTCTATCTTCCTGACCCTTGGTGACCCTAGCGATTATCTCGATGTTGCAGGGCGCCAATCCGCGGAAGGATATTCACTCTCCGTCTCGAGCTCCGGAATTGTTATTACCGGTGCCAGCTCTCTTGGAGTCTGGTGGGGGACGCGGACTGTCTTTCAACAAGTGTGCCACCCTTTTATGCAGCGCTTACATGATACTGACGATACAGGCTCTCCTGGGGAACGGTTCGATCCCCTACGGTTCCTTGAACGATACTCCGGGGTGGGGAACGAGAGGCATGATGCTTGACGCTGCGCGGCACTACTACCCCCCAGATTTTCTGATCGAGATGTGCGCATATATGTCTTTCTTCAAGCAGAACACTTTTCACGTTCATCTGAGCGATAATCTCTACAACAATGTCAATATATACAGCCGAGAACGGTCCCTGGATCTCTACGCCCGCTTCCGCTTATGGTCGGATGATGAAGCGGTTGCCGGATTAAACAAGTACAAGAACGAGTCATACACCAGAGAACAGTTTGATGAGGTCCAGTCGGCATGTGCAGCTCGAGGCGTCACTGTTCTGCCGGAAATCGAAGCTCCTGGTCATGCGTTGGTTTTCGTACAGTGGAAACCAGAGCTTGGCCTAGAGGACGACCTCTCGCTCCTCAACCTGAGTAGTCATTCCGAGTCCATATCTGTCATGAAGACTGTATGGAGCACCTTTCTGCCTTGGTTCCACTCGAAAACTGTTCATATTGGCGCGGATGAATACACGGCGGAGGTCAACGATTACAACGTCTTCGTCAATGCCATGGCTGATCATATTCGTGCGGAGGCAAACAAGTCGATCCGAATCTGGGGTACCTTTCCCCCTAAATACACAACTGGATATGCCAATATCCACCAGAATGTGACAGTACAGCACTGGGAGTTCTTCGAGGACAACCCGCTGTACGATTACATTCAAAATAATTACACGGTGCTGAACTCGGATGACACTTACTATGTGGTTAACAAGTGGTCTGGCAGCTATCAGCCTCAGGTCAATGTCTCTGCGACCTTCATTGGCAATCCGAACACTGGGGGAGGCCTTTGGTACCCGTATGTTAAGTATCATTTACCAAGGTGTACGAAGACTGACATAAGCTTCAGATACGTGTTTGACACCCGCAACAGCTCCAACAACCCAGTTCGGAACGAGCCACTGGTGCTAGGAGAAGTCGCAGCGCTCTGGAACGATTACGGCCCAAATGCGACGGTGTACTCTGAGGCCTTTCACGCATGGCGCCAAGGTATCCCCGCGTTAGCTGATAAGCAATGGGGCGGCAATCTGACTGCGACTGAATTCGAATCAATCCTTGAAACGTTGCGGCCTTTTATCCCCGGCCAGAATCTCGAACGCGCGATAAGCTCCAAAACACCCACTATACTGAATTACACATTCGGCATAGGCTATGCCTCCGGGTCGGCCTTAATTGATGCCTCTGGAAACGGATACAATGGCGCCACTGACTGTTCAAGAACGGAGACTGGCTCTCTTCTCCTCGATTCGTGCGCGCTTACCACCCCTTTGCATTCCAAGGGAAGGGACTACACCCTCACACTCTCTATGCTTCTGTCCTCTCTCGACAACCCCACAAATGCAACACTCATTACGGGCCGCGACTCCACGCTAATGTTAACACCAAGTATTACATTGTTCCAAGGTGGCAACTACTATCGACTCACTACATCACTGCCGCTGGAGCAGCGACTTGATTTGAACATTATTGGACGGGGAAACCAGACCTTCGCAAAAATCAATAATGGTACGGAAGAAGAATTCCTGACGAAAATGGGCATTAACGGGGAGCGCTTTGAATGGGGACCCATGGCAATCGAAGCGCCTTTGCATCAGATTGGAGGGGATAATGCGGGGTGGACCGGCGAGGTCTACGGTTTAAGACTCAAGAGTTTCGCTTGATCTTTACGGAAGCTGAACACGGTATTGAGCTAGCTTTACCACACTCCTTTTATAATTCCATTCGTGGAATGATCAGTTCCAGGTGCGCGCGGGCCTGGCATCATCTACATATAACCATTGAACCCGGTGGCTCCAAACGAGACTATCCAATCAGAAGCGGCGACGCCCCGTTGAAACAATCCCCACTTTTCTTAGCATCGACGCAGTGTATTAATTACAGAACGTTATGCAACAAGCGGAGCATTTGTTCCGTTTAACTTGTCTGTGTCACAAGGAAAGGCTTGCTTGGAGTGTGCTCGGTGTGGTGGTCACATCCAAGCATATAAGGACCCAACGTTCTGTTCGAAGACTTTCACGCATCTTTCAAAAATTTTGACAACCCAGCAGACCTCCACGAGCGTCAAATTGAACAGTCATGTTCAGCCTTCCGCTATGGGCGCTTGTAAATCATGTGCACGCTTCCCCGCTCGTTGAACGGGCATGCCCGCTCCCCTCGGCTTTTAAGTGGACTTCAACGGGAGCACTTGCTCAACCAAAGAATGGGTGCGACGCCCCAGATTTCTCCACGCTCTGTAACTCCTCCTGACTTACGTGCTGTAAAGATGGGTCTCACTCAAAGACTTCACAACTGTTCCATACAACGGTAAGCACCTAGTATACGCGACAACACACGACAGCGGGTCCAGCTGGGGCTCCATGGCATTTGGGACTTTCACGGACTGGTCTGAGATGGCTTTTGTCACCCAAACCAAGCAAAATGCCGCCGCGGTCGCACCCACTCTCTTCTACTTTGCTCCGAAGAGCATCTGGGTACTGGCATACCAGTGGGGCCCAACCGCCTTTTCGTACAAAACAGCATCGGATCCAACCGATCCGAATGCGTGGTCTGGATCTCAGACGCTCTTCTCAGGTTCAATCTCTGGCAGCGTCACGGGGCCGATCGACCAAACGCTCATCGCCGACAGCACGAACATGTACCTATTCTTCGCAGGTGACAACGGCAATATCTACCGCTCAAGTATGCCCATCGGAAACTTTCCAAGTAGCTTTGGCTCCTCCTCCACGGTTGTAATGAGCGATACTAGGAACAACCTCTTTGAGGCAGTTCAGGTTTACACACTAGCCGGACTCAACAAGTACCTCATGATTGTTGAAGCTATTGGTGCGAATGGCCGATACTTCAGATCTTTCACGGCAACGTCACTGAGCGGAATGTGGACACCACAGGCTGCTACTGAGAGCAACCCGTTTGCGGGTAAGGCGAACAGTGGGGCTACCTGGACCAACGATATCAGCCATGGAGAGCTGATCAGGAGTGGAAACGATCAGACGTTCACCGTCGATCCGTGCAACCTGCAGTTGTTGTACCAGGGTCGGGCGCCCAACTCAGATGGCAACTATGATACGCTGCCGTATCGACCCGGGCTGTTGACGTTGTAAAAGTGAACGTCCACTGGTATCGAGACCTATGAAATTCTCTTTGGTTCGTGAATCACGAAGCAGCTCTATTTGTTCGACAAAGAAAACAAAAAAGTAAACAACACAGTGATATGCACAATGATTGCTACGATACATATCACATAGCCCTGCCCCACTGCGTGAGCTTCATCAGCGATTTTCGGGTTGTTCTCTTCCGCACTGGGCGACAAAAGCCATCACCAATAATCACACAATGGCAGCCGCGGCAGGCCCCCGGCGCCATCACTGCGCATTCAAGATGCCGCAAAATCTCCAATACGAGTGCCCGTGGCGAGGGTTTTTGTACCAAGAATGTGAGATTGCCTATTTTTGCTCTCACCACGACCGCTACTCCAAGCAGCGCTGCCAGGCTCACTTTGAGTTCAAGGATAGCGGGATGCTGTGCCCGGAGTTTTACACGATAGTAGATGAGAAGTCAGGTATGCGCTACTGCGACCGACATGACCCTGCGACAGATATACCGGAGATTGTTGAATGGACTGCGCGAACGACACGGTGGCTCAAGGGCTTGGATCTCGCAGAGCCTGCCCACCGCCTGGAAATGCAGGCATTCCGCGAAGGCGTCGACGACGTCGAAGAAGCTACGGTCGTAAAAGCACAACCAAAAGTGGTTATCGGTGGTTTCGTAAATTCCCGCTCACTATGTGACCTGGGCGCTTGTTAGGTAATCGCTTCCTGCGCGTCATTTTGACCCTACCTATTTTTCTATACAATTAGATGCTATATATAAATTTATTTTTTAAATAATATCTTGCTATTATCCTTAAGGGTTATTATAATACTAGCTAAAAGTTATAAATATAAAAGTACTTAAGTATTTAAGGGAGGTAAAAATTTACTTTAAGTAACGTAGGTAGCTAAAAAGTTACGTATAATAAAGTTATCTTATAAAAAGACTTTTAAAAAAGTAAAGGCTAGGGTACCTTTATAAAAAATAATAAATAAAACTAATTATATAATTATTACTAAGGGAGCTAAGGTAGAGTAACTTAAAAATAAAAACATTAAATAGTAAGAAATATACTTAGAGGATAGCCTATTATTAGCTTAGCTAAATCCTTTTATATAATAATTAAATAAAAAGCTTACTAAGACAGTTAATAAAACTTATATAAGATATTACTATAGAACGTATTATAATAATAAAATAATTAATAGCGTAGAAAATAGTAATTATAAGTAACTACTTAGTAGCCTAATAGTAGGCGAGGTATAGAGATAGGCTAATAGTATTATTATAAAAATAAGCACCTAAGAAAAAGTCTCTATTAAAAGCTTTACTATAATTATATATTTAAGTTAAACTTTAGTAAAAAATTATATAATAAATACTCTTAAACGTAAAAAAGGTTACTATAATTAGCGCCTTTAGGGGCTACTATATATATAAATTTTAACTTAGTACTACTACTAAAGTTATTTTAAGTACTTATTTTAAGTACTTATTTTAAGTTAATTACGCGTAAGTAGCCTATAAAGCTCTTAAGTATAACTTACTATGTTAAGATCTGAACATGTATGGAACAAGGAGGGCCAACGGGCCTCCAGTGGGGGTGACACTCGGCGGGGTCGCGTAACCGAGGTCACGTGACAACACCATCCAGCCAAGACTCACCAGCCATGGATGGCGATACCGTCCATGGATGGCAACGGTATCTTGGATGGTATGAATTCCTTATGTATATAACAGAACACAAATACCTTTATAGTATGTGTGTTTAACCTGTTTATCAATCTATCGTTTAGATCTGAATAAGCAACCTTGGTAATTTAATTATGCTATACCCACCTTTAATACTAACACCCTAGTAACAAGCGCAAGCTATTACTACGACCCTCTTTCGTCTTACTATAGTATTCCTGCCCAAGAACCAACCTTAGCCCCTTAGGGACCAGCTACCCCTTTGGGATCTTAACATACTACTACTAATTATTAACTTACTAAGCTACTAAATATTATAGTAATTAACTAAATAGGTAATAGGCTAGCTATTTAAATACGGGATGCGTGGAGGTGCCAGGACACTATGTGCTCGAACTACGCCCATGTATGCTACTTTCAGCGTACTAAATCGTTGCTGGTGCGATTCTCCGATCATATGCCCCTCGAGGGCAATATAGTCGCCATATAGGCCCGCGAGGTGTCGCTGCAAAGATGTACAGTTGCAGCGCCGTCAGACAACGTTCGGTTAATAATAGCGAGGTCTCGTGAGCAGGCTAGGCGACGACGGAGGAGGAGCGACTCTAATAGCAAGCTTATAATAAATAATATATTTAAATTACTAATTATATTTATAGTAAGTTAATTAGCATAAAATTAACTATTTTAATAATTACTTACTTAGTAGTAAGAGCCTAATTACCTACTAAATAACTTACTAGGTTTAATATAGGATTTATTAGCTTATAGTAATATAAAATAGCTTTATTATATATTATTACTTTCCCTATAGTAGTAGCTTAATAAGGGTCCACATAAAGATCGTAGAGATATAAGAAAAGTTTTATTATAGTTAAAAATAATAGAATTAGCCATAATATACTTATAAATCCCTTAGAGGCTAGCATGCTATATATCTTATAATAAAAAGTATAAAAGCTACTACTATCCTTACTACTTAAATTTTAAGTATATACTAGTTACTAGTAGCATAGATTTAAAAGACTAATTTTAAAGTAAAAAGCTTAGTGCCTAAAAAATATAAAAAAGGAAAAAGAGCGTATAGAGTATAAGGAGTAAGAGGAGCAAGAGGATAAGGACAAGAACGAAGAAAGCTTATTATTTATATAGTAAATATAAGAAGTTACTAAAGCTTAAGGCTAGATTACTAATGTTAATGTCTGCACAGCCTCGCCTTCCGCACTAAGGGAACTGTGTAACCCTATCATACCCCTGTACCCCCTCACTTCTAGTTAACCTGATACTGTACCGAAACCCCTTCGCCTCCACACCACCTGGTACTCTATCACATCCACAAGAACTGGAAGGAAGGTATATAGAACTATCATAGCACACACATAAGACAAGACAGACACCAGACACTAAATTCAGAATCTTCCGAGACAATTGCAGCAAGATAGGGCTACCTAAGCAACACTAGGATCGAGCTTTTTCTATCATGCTAAAAGACAGAGCGTCTAACTACTACTATAACCGCCTCACGGGTTAGGGCTATAATCTTAAGATAATAATAAGTATAACAAAAAGCCACTTCTATAATAAGGAGAATTATTAATTATACCTTAGTAAGTAGAGAATAACCACGCTGGCACGTATAATTAGCGCCTACCCTAATAAATCTTGTCTTAATACTCTTTAATTACTTATTAACAAGCTCTAGAAGCTTTAACGCGGGTTAGGCTATAACTACTAAGGTAATAACATGCTACGCAAATAACTACTTAATATATATAGTAGTATTAAGGACTATAACCTTGCCTTCTTTACCTTAGCGCCTACTTTTAAAGGCCTCTACTCTACTCTACGCTTATTTATTAGCGCTGCTACCTGCTCGCGCGAGGCGCGTAATCTAAGCCTAATATAATATACTACTAATAAGGAGTATTAGAACTACTATAACCTCTAACACCCCTATAAGGACGACCCTAACGTAAACAGCCATGAGTAGTACTAGACTAATAGGACTTATAAAGGTAAAGGCTTACGAAGAGGTTAAAGTAATAGATTATAAGGATTCTTATCGCGCTTCTCGCCGCAAGACGTTAACAACTATAGACTCTATTAAGGCAACTCTCGAGGATCACCCTTTTAATAGCTACTATAACCTAAGTAATAGTAATCTTAGAAGAAATGCTTTATCTACAGTAAGCCTAGCTACTAGTTAATAAAGCACTCTAGGGACAAGCGTAAGTAATCTTATAATAGATTTTGCTAAATAGCGTTAGCCTACTTATATAACGCGTAACCTAACGTCGCTAACTTTTACGCTTTCCTAACTAAGTACAAAGGTATTAAAATTAATAACAAGGCCTAGTAAATACTCGCTACTAAAATAATAACTAAGGGAGATTAGTTTATTACTAAGTTCTCTAGTATAATTAACGGCAATTAGACAATTACCTACCTAAACGACTAAGCTATATACTACGCGACTACACAAATTAACGCGTTTAGGGCTATAAATAACACGCTCGCTACTGTATTTACGTTTAAGGATTAATATAATAAGAAAGTCTTTTAGGGCATTATGCCTAACACGGGAGCCTTAGGCGTCTCGATAGCTAAAGAACTATAAGCGACTACTCTACAGGCAGCTATAAGCTTGCAAATAGATACCTTAACGGCTAGGCAGCACCAAATCCGCTTTGGCAGAGGCTAGGCAATTATATCTATAGGCACCCTACACGTCGACATAGTAATTAGTAAAGTCACGTTCCACGTGCTACCTACTAATACGCCATTCTTACTCTGTCTAGCTAACATAGACAGACTAGGCGTCAGATATAACAACCTGCGTAACGTACTAGTCTAGGGCAACTAGCTACACCTAGTTGTGCGTAAATAGGGCTATCTATAGCTCCTTATAAATTAACCTAAACGCACCGCAGCGGCCAGCTACCACCTTATAGAGACTAAGCTACGCTAGCTCTACCAACAATTTAGCTACCTATTAGCTTGTTAGCTTTACGACTTACTTATTCGCGCTAGCTATAATAACGTCTATAAGGAGCTTATTAATAAGCTTGTTAAGTACTACTAATAGTGCTAACTAAATTAGAAAGCACCTAGACGCTTTAGATTTAAGCTTAAGGAACTAGACCTAGACTTTAACTACAAGGTAATTATTAACATTATATACCTAAATAGAAAACCTGTCTTATATATAGTTAATAACGCGACCGCCTTTTAAGCTACTTGCTTCCTTAAAGATACATTAGCCGCAAGCACTTAGGACGCTCTACGGCATTATTAGATTAATACTTACCTTAGACCGCCTAAGTATCTTGTTTATAACGCTAGCAGGAACTTTATTTCTACTAAATTTAATACGCTAATAACGCGCAATAGACCTGCAACGCTTAAAATAACTATACTATCTATTAACTCTAATATGCGCGTTTGGCGCGAGAAGGATGGATGGATAGGCCCCTATAAGCTTATTACTATAACGAATAAGACCTGTACAATACAGCTGCCACATGGCCCTACAAATTTCCGCTCAACAGTTGTTAAGCCGTACTACACGGATACCTCCCCGACAAACAACGAACCAGCCACGCCACTAGCAATTAATAATAAGGATAATAGCCACCCGATAGATATGCCAGACAATAAAGACAATAATTAAGATAAAGATAGCGAAACTAGTAAGACTAACTAGTATTAAGAATAAGCTTCTAAACTCCCTTAACAAAAACGTAGCTAACCTAAAAGTAGTAAAAATAAGCCTAAAGCCACTATAGCCCGCGCGAATCCTTATAGGACAGCTCGTGTGGCTCCTATAGCGTACACTGTCCACGCAGCGCCTAACGAAGCTTACATAATAGAGGTCTTTATAACGCATAAAGAGAACACTGACTAGCTACTTGCTATATAGCTGCGCCAAGAGCAAAGGATAACTACACCTAGTTAACTATTTAAGCTATTAGATAATAAGGAAATTAATAGCCTTATTGCTAATAGAGTCTTCCGCTTTAAACAATACGATCCTGATAAGCACTAAGGACGGATTTTTATATCGCGACTAGTACGCGAAATTAAAGGCAAGACTATCGCTACCTTATATAAGAAATTACGTCTTATAGTGTAAGGCTATTAAGACAATGGCAAAGCAATAATCCTTACCTAATCGCTAACTATCTAGCAAGCTAGCTAATAAATTATACTAGCTATTGCTCCTTTACTCATGCGTAATAAAGTTCTGTTAATAAATAAAGAGATCTCGCTTTAGCTGCGAGATATTACCTAAGCATACGTATAGTTACGCATAAAGCTTAACTAAGTAGTTATTGCCTACTTACTTAAGGAAATTAAATACAAGTATCCACCTAGCATAGTCATGATAGTTGAGAAGCCTCTATACGGCCTAGCTAAAGCTAGTACCTATTAGTAGGCAACATACAGCGCTTATTATAAGGAAAAGCTTCACATAGAGACCTTAACGTATGATCTATGCCTGCTTGTAACTACTACTTAGGACGCCTTTGGCATAGTAGGCATGTAGACTAACGACACACTTATCCTCGCGGATAAACGTTTCTCTAACCTAAAGGAGAAGGAGTTAATATTTATAGCTAAGCTAAAGGAGAAGCTAACACCTACTACTTTATTAATTTTTAATAGCTACGTCCTATCGATTAATTACACTAGCAAGCTCTTACTATAATAAAAAGATTAGGGTAAGAAGATTTATCTTATTAACGCAAGCTTAGCTAACTATTAATAATAGTACGTTAAGTAGAGGGCTCGCGGCGCCTACATCGCGAGTATCTACTAACTAGAGGTAACTTTTAACCTCTCTGTTGCTGCACAAACTTAGGAGCCTACTACTAACGACGTTAACGCGTTAAATAAACGCCTATAGTAGTAACTAAATAATCTTAATCGTGGCCTTACCTATAAGGCACTTAACCTGGCTTAGGCTAAAGTCTTTGTCTTCGTTAATAGCTCCTTCGTAAATAATAAAGATTTAAGTAGCTAGATTAGCTATATAATTATAGTAGCTATAGAAGATGTTGCTGACGTAGAGTTTACTATTTACGGTAATCTTATTTACTAGAGCTCTATAAAGAGTAAACGCGTGACCCGGAGCGTACTTGCATTAGAAATCTACGCAATAGTAGGAGGCGTTAACCTCGCATACTCTATCACCTCGACGCTTGCCATGGTTACAAAGCAGCTTAGTCTGCTATCTCTCCCCCTAGTAGTTTGTACGGACTCATACTCACTGTATAAGTGTATTGTCAAGCTAGGAACGACTAAGGAAAAACGACTAATAATTAATATTATAGCCTTACGTTAATTATATAAGAGAAGGGAGTTGTTTAAGGTTCGATAGGTAAATAGCTAAGATAACCCTGCCAACGCTATAATAAAAATATCGCTAAATAAAGCCTTAAAAACTCTTATTAGTATAAACTCGCTGCGCGTACGAGTTAATAGATAGGTAATACGCAAGGACCCTGTAAACTAGCTCTAATAATAATAATTATAATAACTACTATAGTTATTACCTTCCGACTTTCGCAAACAGCCTCTCCAGCGAGTGTACACCTGATCCACACTTGTTTTTACTATAAAAGAAAAGCTGCCAGTGTCTGCACAGCCTCGCCTTCCGCACTAAGGGAACTGTGTAACCCTATTATACCCCTGTACCCCCTCACTTCTAGTTAACCTGATACTGTACCGAAACCCCTTCGCCTCCACACCACCTGGTACTCTATCACATCCACAAGAACTG
>ML976772.1:56998-83129 GCA_010015655.1 Bimuria novae-zelandiae CBS 107.79
ACTGGTGTTGATTGCTTCTGTCTGTCTATTGTACGAAGGAAAGGGTTAATATATTCCTAGTCTCTGTGCACGGAGATCCGTACCCTTCCGGATCTTACGCACAGAGATCCGTGTGCATCCGGTCCACGTGACTACTACTATTTAGACAACTTAAGTATTACTCTAGCATTTAAATAAAGCTATTAAATTCTAGCTAGTTAATAAATAAAAGCGTTATTTACTATAATTATTAAGTATAGCTTTAGGTACGGCGTGTAATATAGCAGCACTTTACTAACTATTATAAGAACGAACGCGGTCTCCTGCATCTAGAGAAGTAGACAAGGTAAGTTAGCTCTATTTTAGCTACACTAAGATAAGGAGACTGTAGATATATAGGCCCACAGCGCTTTTATACGCAGCCGTTAGAGCAGAATAACTATTTATCTAAGGTAGCTACGCTAGGTACGCGAGCAGCTACACTAGGACGTAAGGCAATTACGCCTTGTATGCGAGGTTATGTAACCTGCTAGTATACTAGGCTATTATAACTATAAACTTTTTTATTGGCTTTATTATAATTACTCCTTAATAGATAAAGTAATTAAAATACCTATTAACGTTTATAGCTAGTAATAAGCTTTACTTTTCTAACCTTATACTAAGTATAATACTTAAACTAGCGTATTTCCTTTTAACTAAGTATATTTATAATTATTTATACGCTCGTTATAAGCGCACTTATTAAGTACTATTACTTATTTTACCTTATACGCTAGCTATTAGCGAGCTTAAAATACTTAATAAAGGACTATATTACGCTTAGTTACTACTTTAGTTATTACTTTTTAATTTTATTTTATGCTGGCAAGGGTTGCCTAAATAGTTATTTATAAGGCTTTTACGTTATAATTATTATATAAGAAAGCCTATATTTTATCTAAGTAGGTATTTAGCTAGTCTTATAGTAACTCTTTAAGCTTTTCGCGATAGTACTGTAGTAGCAATAGTAGCCGCCCCCGCCGTACGCAGGCTGGCAGGTAAGGCTACCCTTAGTATTTTAAACTAAGTTAAATCCTCTTAATTATTAAGTAGGCTGCTTTAGTATTTTTTAAATTTTTATAACACTAATATTATCCTTTAGATAATTAATTATAGCCTATAATACTATTAGTAGTAATTTAGCTTTATTTAGTAACCTTATAAAGTACTTACAGATTTTTTAAATATATTAAAAGGTTAATATTTGGCTGGTAAATCCGTGTTTTAAATGACGTACGAGAATCGATTACTAACATGTGGGGCAGGTCACATGGTGAGCGGGAATTTACGAAACGACAATAGGTCGACGCCTTACTCCGCGCCGGAGCCTCATATGTCTGAACTGGCCGTGGGTCCAACGAAGCCTGAGCCCGAATTGCCCGTAGACGAAGTAACTCGTGAGGAAACCCAGGAGTGCGATGAGGTGCCTGAACCCAGCCACGATATTGAGCACATCGCGGCGCTGTATGCACAGTGCAACATCTGTCTTGAGAAGCACAATGCTACCGAAATGGAGAAGATTGAGCCCTGCGGTCATCGGTTCAAGGATGCATGCCTGCTGGCACTGATCCGTAGAAAGGGCGTGCGCAAGTTCAACTATACAGTCTGCGCACATTAGCTTCAACACCATCAGGATTTACAGCAGTGGAATACTTGTTGTGACTATCGCTAAATGTTAAACGGCCTTGTAAAGCTAAAACGGCACAGGGACACATCTCCCGACTGCTTTTGTGCCTACATTGCTCCTTCGCAGCCAGACTCCAATCTAATCAATCTTCCTTTTTTTCCTTTTTTGCTTGAATTAGAATACTTCAAAAATTCAGCGAATGCATGCATGCGAAGAGCCATGTTCCGGGTCTTGACTCACTCCTTCACCTCCTCCATTTCCTTCACATCCGCCCCGAAGAATCTCCACTGCCTTTTCACATCCATATCGATCTTTCCCATATTAAGCGGTACTAAAGACTCTTTTCCACTTTCGTCTCTTGTGTACATGACTAAGTGTTTCTAACGAGCATTAATAACAATTTCACATTAATATGACACTACTGATATCACTTACCATTCCCGGGTCAACTTGATTGCGCCTTCCAGCAGAAAATTAGGCTTATAAGCTTCGAGCTTAGACGTACCCTTTATCAAAGATAGGATGTTTTTCACAACCACCTCAGCTTGAAAGAGGGCTGAGCGAGCCATTTTCGGTCCTCCCGTTGCGGTGACATCGCCCAACGCGAAGACATGAGGGAACCGTCCGTCAATGATCTGCAACGAGGGCTTGACCACAACTTGCGAATTTTCTTTCGAGATCGAAAATGGAGAGAGTGCGGAAAGAATGGAGGAATTTGGGCGTTGGCCTGTACATGGGATCTGCACAAGTCAGTACCACTCGCTCCCTACGGTGGATAACAGCTTCCTTACGATCAAATCATACTCGTCCTCCTCCCTACTTGCGAACCGCAGCACACCAGCCTCAACTTCCATATCCGGCCGCTCACTCAACCTTACCTCTACGCCCATTTCCTCCAGTCTCTTCACCACATACCCACTCAGCCCCTCGCCGAACCTGGTTAACAGCCTTGCCCTCGAATGCACGAGCGTGACGTCTTTCTCCTTCCAAAAATCCTTAATGTCGCTCGCAACTTCCACGCCCACAGTTCCACCCCCTACAACCGCAATTCTCGTCGCTCGCTCAATCCTCTCCTGCATGTCCCTCAACTCTTTCACACCACCTTCCCTCTCCGTCGCCGCCACCTTGCCAGGCAGCGCGGCCGTCGTCCCCGTCGCAAACACTAGATACTCAAACCACAGCTTCCCTCCATTCTTCAGCTCGACGAACCCGTCGCTCATTCTGACTACCTCATCTGTTACCACTTTTATTATGCCTTCGGGCGCCCCCCTCACTAACCCTGTATACGGTATAAACACATACTGCTCCTTCCCGCTCACAACACTGAAGCGCGGGAACACGAATACGTAGTGTAAATGCGAGTTCCTCTCTACCAACACGACTTTGTACCCTGTAGGTAAGGTTTCGGAGAGGCGCTTCGCGGTCTGGTATCCGGCGAAGGACCCGCCGATGACGAGAACGGTTTTGAGCTGCGCGGTGGGAAGAAGGTGTAAGCGTAGCGGTGAAGAGTCGTTAAGATACGGTTGTGCAGTTGGATAAAGGTGAGAGTCGGGAGGTAAGGGAGGAGGGCTAGCGTGAGGAGGAAGAGGGAGGAGAACATGACTGCTAAGGATAGAGCTGCCTAAATATTTAGGAACTAATCAAATTCTGTGTGTGTTCATGTCTTATATAAAGGCTATCTGGGTTATGATTCATGCCGCGGAAGTTCCGCGGTCCTTGTCCACGGGCGGGAATCTCGGCTTAGGTATGTAATCTCCGACCGAATGCTGCTCCAGAGATTTTTGTATTAGTGATTGCCCTGGGCTTCGCGTCCATGTGTCGGTCATCAACATGATTTGGTAATATTATTAATAGAGACATGGACAAGCCGATAAGCTTGAAACTATATGCAAAGATACTCAGAATGCTAGCTCGTCACCCAGGGGTCGCGGTCTCTCAGAGTCCACACATAATGCATCATAAATACGTGCTTAATCTATATTATAACTCTCGCTAACTCCCAGTCTTCTTCTTCTATGTTCACTAACAAGGTGACCCAACTGACGACGTGACGGACAGCGATTTACAACGCACAACAAAACAGCGCACGAAAACAATACGCAAGACCATGATGTGGTCCAACAGCCAGGGAAGAGCTCGGTGGATATAAAAGCTCGCGAGATAGGTACAAAGCTACCCATCTCAACAATTATAGTATCGCAACCCGCTCGAATCATCCAACCTTATTACAAACACCCCACCCTCCCAGCTCAGTAAAACGCCCCCATCGCCGCCACCGCCCCAATCAGCACCACTGCATTCCTCACCTTTACTCTCTCCGCCGTATTCGAAGGCTGCGTCAACGGCGCAGAAGCGCTCTATTCCTCATCAGCCCAGCGCACCCTCACCTCCCTAAAACAATTACTCACCGGCACAGTCCCATTCGTCGTACCCGACTCCCCAGATGCCGTAGGCCCCGCCGTAGGTCCCGCGGTCCCCGTCCCCGTCACCGTCGCACTCTCTCCCAGAGAGGTGGTCGTAGAATTCTGCGGCGCGTCCCCAATATGCATCGCCTCACTGACCTCCTTTGTCCCACTCTCCGGCTCCGTCTCAAGCCCCTCACATCCCTCTGCCGCTTTAGCTAGCGACGCGCCGTAGTACTTCCAGATATCGAAACCCTCGGGGCCCGCGCAGACGAGGCAGTTTTCGTAGTCGTGCTGGAAAACCTCGTCGGTGCAGTAGTCACCGCCCGCTTTGGAGACGGATATAGCGGTTCCTATATAGACCCGGGATGGGATTAGTATAGATGGAGTGAAGAAGGGGGCATGCGCACCGCAGTTGTCGTGGCAGTTGAACGCGGGAGTTCCTGGTTCCTGGCGCTTGAGTAGGGTGGTGAAGAAGGTGTCTCCGACCGTGAGGGATGCCATGGTTAAGGCGACGGAGCCGGCAAGGAGGATCCGAACTGTGAACATGGTGGCGGGTAGGGTAACGAGTGTATATGTACAGCGCTCTGTTGATCGTAGGCTGACGACCTATGGTAGGAATGGTGTTTCTGTAAAATGCAAATGTAAGGCTTAATTGCAGACGCAGGTCGCAGCATCATATATACAACCCAGCCAGCCCGGCGGCCCACTCAGCTGCGTACCCATCCCAATGCGCAGCGTGCCGCTAGCCTCGCGCTTCAACATCGTACGACTGCGTGTTTGCAACTACAAGAACAGCATGAGCCTTGGCCTGCAGCGCTCCTGTGGGCTGATACGGTCACACTCGGCCCCGGCCGAAAGTCGGCGATGCAGAGTTTTATCAGATGGATTGATTAGATGGCACGGTTTGCGTGAATGGGTGGGTCATGCTGCGTGCTTCTGGGTATCTGATTCGTCGGGAGCACAGAGAGGAGCAGTTGGCGTCTTGGCTGCGTCAAATAGCGCCATCAGATAACTTAAAATGCAGGGCTGGTGGGAGAGCGCGTGGTACCTTGAGGAGCCAGAGATCCAATTGGATATGGTTGGAGCCGGTTGTACCGAAGGAGTCATATTGATCTGCTGGATGAGCGGGATGTTTGTAGGCGTGCGTGGGTGCGCTGCAGGATCAATAGCTTGGGAGCTTGGCGATGGAGCAAAGAGGTTGGACAACGAAGTCGGCCGCGCCGCTGTGAAGGTCCAGCATGTGCAGGTGTGTGCTCGGCGCTGCGGGTTCATATTAGTTTGCAGTCCTCTGTAGCGCATGCCTGAAGAACCCCACCTTCATCTAGATATCAATCACTGTCACAGCCCCTTCGTGTATCAGTGCCCTCAGAAGACGCTACAATGCGTTTCTTAACGATTCCAGTCCTCGCAGTGACATCCGGGTGTGTCGTCGCCCAAACCCATGGCTCCGGCGCCGAAGGTACCCAAATGGGCCCTGTCGCCTTCCTCTGGCCGCCCGACCGCAACTGGACCGCCGCCGCCGATAACACCGCTCCGTGTGGGAGTCCAGACGGGCCATCGAACCGCACCGAGTTTCCGCTATCTCAGGGTGCGGTAGCGCTGACTATTGCGGATGATGCCTTCAATGTTGCGATTCGTCTGGCGACGGGGAATGGTATGCCACACACGTGCTTTGTATAGAACGTGTCCATTGCCATCACTAATATTCACGTAGATCCGCAGGCACAGGCCGATTTTATCGATGACCAGGTCGTCTCCAACGTCTCGTATGTCGACCCTGGGCACCAGTGCTATAAGCTGCGCACTCTGGACGGCGTCACCGCGGGCACGAACGCGACGATCCAGATGGAGTATTGGGCCGAATTCGAAGGCGAGAATCAAGGGAAGAACCAGTCCTTCTTTGCATGCGCAGATGTTACGTTTGTGAGGGCGGAGAACTTCAACCTTACCGCTCCCTGCTTTAATGTTACAACAGAGGAGTTTGAGACGCCGACAGAGTCTGGCACGCCTTTGTCAAGTGGTTCTGCCTCTGGATCGTCGTCAGAGGAGTCCTCTCAAACAAGTTCGGGAGGTGGTGGTCTCTCTACCGGCGCAAAAGCTGGCGTTGCGGTGGGGAGTGTGATAGGGGGGCTGGTGTTGATTGGTTTAGTGGCTTTCCTAATGTGGCGCCGCGGGAGAGCAACGGGGCTGAAGGGAAAGGAAGAGTACGAGTTACGGGCGAAGAATTTGGGATCGCCGGAGCCCGGAACGGAGCAAAGACAATGAGGATGTGCGGCCTTTCGATTTGAGTGTGAAGTTGGGTAATGGGATCGATTGGTGGAGAATTGAGATGAGCGTGAGATGTGCAAGGTAATACATCAGTTCGTGTCGAATTTTGCATGATATGTCAAGGTCGTTGATGATGATAAGGGAGAACCTCTTCGACGCCTATACAGCATCCCCAGACTCAGGTGCCTTTTCCTTCCTCAACCCCGTCACAGTCTCCACATGCTCTGTGGATAGATACGCCTTGCCCACGAACAAACTCGCCACGACGCCGCATCCAGCAAACACCGCGTATGTGATCCACATGTTCCTCGTCGAGTATGCAAATGCTTCCTTCGCTGCGTTTCCCCACATCTCGTTGGCAAACGTGCTCGGCAAATGCACGTTCGCCATGGCTCTCTCGCCCGTTAACTTCTGCAGCGCGTCTTGAGGAAGCCCTGCTTCTTTTAGGAATTCAGCGCGAGTATCCATGGAATTCTGGAAGATGGTTCCGCCAATAACTACAGAAATAGTGAGCGACATGTTGCGAATAAAAGACAGCGTGGAAGTTGCGGTTGCAACGTCTCTCTGTTCGACCTGAGACTGTACCGCGATTAGGGGCGCTTCGAAAAGTATACCTGAACCAAGACCGGCGATGACAAGGAAGCCTACTAGGCGCCCGATGGGTGTGTACGCATCGAGAGAGATGAACAGCCCAAAGCCAAGGCAGAGAAGGACATTGCCGACCCATATTATCCAACGGAAGTGCCCGTTACGATGGATCAGGATGCCGCAGATCACACCTGCGATAGCGCCCGGGACGATGAACGGTAGCAGAAGTAAACCAGACTTTAGAGGGTTGAGTCCGAGCACGCTCTGCAAGTAGAGTGGCATGTAGTACTCGCTAGAGATGAATACGAAGCCATGGAAGAAAACCACTGACAGCGCAGCGACGCAGGACCAGTTCTTGAATAAATCCATGGGGATCAGAGGGTACTTTGCGACTTTGGTCTCGCTGTACACGAAGGCAAAAATCATGAAGCCACCGACGACGAGTAGCGCTATGACTTTGGCGGAGTCCCAAGGGAAGATTGCGCCGCCAAAGTTGAGGCCCAGTAAGACCATGAGAGTGAAACCTAGGAAGGATATGATGCCAGTCCAGTCAATGGCATGTACTCCATCAAGAAAGGACGTTTTTTCATGGCGGATGTCGAGAAATAGGATGATCAAAACGGCAGCGATACCGCAGATGGGTAGGTTTATGTAAACTACAATGGGTTAGCAAATTTCTTTCTTAATGTGAATTGTGAAGAAACATACAACACCATCGCCAAGAGACCAAGGATGCGAAAACGCCACCCAGTATGGGACCAACGCCTCCTGCAAGTGCCCAGATACCCTCTGTGAAACCCATGATGAGACCTCGTACTCTGTCCTGGTCAGTCAATGATACTCCAAATGACAAAGATGTTCCACGAACATACCTCAAACTGAATAGATCGCTAATGCAGACATGCACCAACAAAATCAACCCTCCGCCAGCCATGCCCTGGAACGCTCGTCCCACAATCAGTGCCATCATCGTCTCCGCCGTTGCACAGACGACTGAGCTTGCAAAGAAGATTGCGAGGGCGGCCAAGACAATCGGTTTTCGACCCCATATATCAGACAGCTTGGCCCAGATGGGCCCTGATGAGGCATTGGCAAGGAGGTACGCGGCACCTATCCACGTGTAACCAGCAGAAGAATCAAGGTCGGCAGAGATGGTTGGGGCGGCTGTTGCAATGATAGTCGCATCCAAGGCGGCGACAAACAGTGAGAGCTGTGATACTGTGAGTAATAGCTACCACGCATGGAGAGTACCTAGGCGAAAGAAGCGAGTATTGTGAAGCAAGCTTTACAGTACCAATGTGTGGAGCGAGTGACCGACTTACAAAAAGCGCAGTTAGAATGGCAGCTATCTTTAATTTCCCTCTCTGTCTTCCATCGTTCGATATAGCAGATACATTCCTCTCCAACCCGGATCCAACATCAACATCGGCTTTCTGGCTCCGCGGAGCAAGCGTCGACTGGCTTGACGGCTCGATCAAGTCCAACTCTGTCTCGTGAGACATTTCTCCAAAAGATGACAATGGGAAGTTCTCAGCCACAGTGTTGCCCGTTTGGTGACACCGCTTCTCTGGATGGTGGGAACCGTATGCCTTTTTGACGTAGTTGACTGATTTTGCGCCAAGATTGAGAGTCAACCACGATTCGTTGACCCTGGGGATCGAAAGGGCTGAAAATGCGGGGACCACCACTAGCGCACCTACCAACTTCGGGGGGCGCCGCTGATTTAGGACCGGTTAAGTAAAAGTTTGCTCGAAGTAGAAAGGCCAAACGCCCTTCGCTTCGTTGCTTTAGAGTCACCAGCGGCATCGCCCTTTACATTTCTTGGTAGCCGGACAACCCGTGTAAACCGGGTTCATAGGAGTTCGGCATAGGAGTTCGGGAATAAGACAGTCTGCGAGCACCAAGGCGATCTCACCGCCGATTCATATTATTCTCGCGGCTCTTCCCACACTACCAGTCTCGAAGAGTTCGATCAAGCCTGCCCCAACACATTCTTCGAGAATCCATTCGAATCGCAAACCATGAATCTGTTTCCACTTCTTTGTACGTCCTGGCAGAATCCCTGCAAACTCCCCTCTAGCCTTCTTTTTGTCAGCAATGTCTTCGTTTCCCAGGATGCCACCGTCCCATCTTTCTCTCAATAAGTCCAATGGTGCTTCCTTGAATTTCGATCGCTTCAGGAGATTAAGCAAATGCGTCCGAGCTTCAATGATCAGCTTCGTGTGGGAGCCAGTGTTAGGCAAGGAAAAGTTGTAGTGCGTGGCTATGGCGGCGCGTTGACCAGTTCCGCCATGCATGTGCTGGGTTGCTGACGCTCCACCGACGGCGCCTATAGAGCCCGATGCGTGACGCGACCCTGCTGTAGAAAGAGATGAAAGTCCGCTAGAACCAGGCATTGCGAACAATGACGAACGATTGTCCGGTGCTGTAGCCGTGGTTAGGAAGCCAGCTGCGGAAAGACTGGCGACCTCAATAGGTGTGAATGCAGTACTGCTTATGGTAGAAGAGGTTGGATTAGATTTTAATACAGACATGTATTTGGCTGTATCGAAGTCAGCGTGGGACTACGAAAGTGCAGATGGCCAGCTTACTTTGTATGTCAGGACCAAGACTGGTGTGCGATCGGACTAACCGTTCCCATTCTTGCACAGAAGCAATACCGTCGCCCACCGAGGTAACACCTATGCCACGATTTGGAATTATCACCCTTCGGACGATGCCCGCTTTTGCGAGTTCAGCAATTTCGCGTTCGGTCTTTGTAGATGATGTACACAAGGCGTCTAAATGTGCAAGTGTCACGATGGGTGGCAACGCTTTGCGGTAATTCAAAGTTTCTGCAATGCGTGTTGAGTTCATGCCGGCATTCTTTTCTGGGATGTCGCTGAACATCCTGTTACGAATGTACTCCATGTACTGAGGTACATCACGGAAGTTGAGGTCGGCTGCGAGCGAGGCTATCACGCCCGTGTCGTCAAGCTGCTCGTCGTCGTCATGGGTAGTTGATTTTGCGCCTTGTGATGACTTCCTTCGAGGACTAGCTGTCGAGGGCGACGATATAGAGCGCCGCATGCCCAATGCTGCCGCCACGCTAGGTTTCCTGGACTTGGTGATCCGCGAAGAGCGTGCCGGAGTGGCCTGAAATGACATATTTGTTGGAATACCGTGGGCGACGATGTCGCGACGTTCGTAGAAAGCGATCAGAGTGTGTGGCGAACAGTGAGCAAGGCAGCACGGGGGCGTCAACCAGGCGGCAGCACCAGGATGAGATATGAAGCGAGAGAGGCGAAGCTATGCATCTCCCAAAGAATCGTGCTTTAGATGTGACAAATGAACAAGCGATTAAGGCAGGCTATTATTGGTGTTGATGGCCGAGGGTGTGGCTCTTTCTCTCAGCCCCACCGCACTTGCCACAGCGACATATGCGGAAAGGACCTTCCACGCTCAGACACAAGCAAGAACGACGCGTATCATGACAATGAGAGCTGTTTGTACTGCTAATACTAGAGCATACAGCCTCTATACCCGCGTAGTCGGTGGTTGAGGAGGTTGAGGTTCTTTGCTGCAGTTGTCCCGGAGTGCACGGATACACGCGCAGACGTCATCTGGTGTTACATTCGCGGAAGCTCTGGCAAGCTCGACCCAGGCCCAACATTCAACAAAACGAGCCATGCCGAGCTTCTCGTAGCCCTTTTATTCCCAGAAACCATTCTTCAACCGCCGCATTCAATCAATCGCTCGCTATGTCTCTCAACCCCGAACCCTCGCAGCCCGAGGAGCGCGCTGAACGGAACCTCGCGCCCAAGTCGTACGCAGCGGCCGCCGAAGAAGCCCTAGAAAATGAGCCAAATGCTGACCCTGAGCCGCAATCACATGATGGCCAGGTGGACGGCGCTGTAGATAACGCAAAGGAAGCCCTGGTGAACAAGGTGCAAGACCCGGAGCATGCCTCGAAGCCCAATGGCACCAAGACCATCCGCATCGTGCCGACAGAGGAATACGAGGGTGAGGGCCAAGATGACAGCCCGAAAAGCCCTTCCAGAAACTCGCACCGCCGCAGAGGGTCACTCAAGTCGATCGGCTCGGTTGGTCGCAAGCACGGCGAACAGCTGCAACACGATGTGTTCGAGAAACACAAGGACGGCGATGGCGAGGCCTCGACCAGCGTCAAGCCCGCCAGCGACTTCGAGCTCGACGGGCGCACGGACAAGCCACCGAAGCGCAGGAACTCAGAGCTCCGGTCTGGGCGACAAGCGGGCGAAGGATGGCATAAGAGCAAGTACGTCAGATACTACCTCCCGCCAGAGGCACATACCGAATGGCGGCGGCCGCCTACCTGTACATAGCTAACACAGCCAGGATCCGATTCGCACCGCTGAACGTCCCACTGCAGCGTCGCTTGCAGACGCTTGCCGTGCTGATGCACACCCTCAGCATTGCTGGCCTTGTCTCCATCTTCTTCTTTCTCTGCGCAATCCCTATACTGTGGCCCGTCCTTCTCCCATATCTGATCTACGTCCTCTTCTCAAAAGCTGGCGAGTCCGGTGAGCTGTCTTTCCGCAGCGAGCGCTGGCGTCGCTCCAAGGTCTGGTCACTCTTCGCATCGTACTTCCCCGCCCGTCTCCACCGCTCTCAGGAGCTGGAGCCCACGCGGAAATACATTTTCGGATATCATCCACACGGCATCATCTCTCACGGCGCCTTTGTTGCCTTTGCTACCGAAGCTCTGGGCTTCTCCCAGCTTTTCCCTGGCATCACAAACACGCTGCTAACACTGGACGGAAACTTCAAGCTTCCTCTCTACCGCGAGTACGCGCTGCGCATGGGCTTGGCCTCCGTATCTCGCGAATCGTGTGAAAACATCCTCTCCAAAGGCGGGAGGAATGGCGAGGGTATGGGCCGCGCCATTACCATCGTTATTGGAGGAGCACGTGAGTCTCTCGAGTCTAGACCTGGCACTCTCCGCCTTGTGTTGCGTCGCCGCCTGGGCTTCGTCAAGCTCGCCATCCGCCAAGGCGCCGATCTTGTACCTGTCCTCAACTTCGGCGAAAACGAAATCTACGAGCAGCTCGACCCGCATGCGCATCCGTACATCAACAAGTTCCAACTCCTTGTCAAGAAGCTCATGGGCTGGACCGTACCTCTTTTCCACGCCCGTGGCATCTTCAACTACGATGTGGGCATGATGCCGTACCGAAGATCGATGAACGTCGTCGTCGGACGCCCGATCAAGGTTGTCCAGCAACAGCATCCAGACAAAGCCTACGTGGAAGATGTGCACGAAAAGTACGTTGACGAATTGCTACGCATATGGAACGACCACAAGGATCAGTTTGCCCAGGAAAGGACCGAGGAGCTGACCATCATCGAGTAGTTGGCTTGCTGGGCGAGCTGTTTCTGGTGCATTCGATAGATTGATTATAGCTGCTTGTATTCCTACACCTTGTATTCTGCTTGGATGGGGGTGCGCGAGTGCTTGCGAAGAATATCAACAGTACGCCTGTTTTCTAATGATATGTTAATGAATGTCTTCCCAAAACGTTGTCTCGCTTCAGGCATGCACGAGCTGTGTCACTACCTTGCATACACACAGAGGAAGATGCAAAAATGAACCTGCATGATAGATGAAGTTAAACTGTGTTCGATTGGATCTCTCTCTTGTTGTGGCTATGCTAGCTATTTCAAGGCTGCAAGAGCACATCTATTGGACGTGCATGCGTGGCGGAGGTCGCGGTACTGGGCGGATTTCTCTGCAGTCTCTGGCATGGACGGGAGGGGGCTTACGGTTCAGCCACTGGCAATGAGTTGGTGGTGTAAGGTCTTTGAAAAAAGCGCCTTCTCTGCGTTGACCACCTAGGCGCAAGGGATGCAAGTTTAGGAGTTGGGATGCGAGAGTGGGGGCGAATGCATCTCGGTGGGTGGATGCACTGCGCGCACGGAAAGTGCGGTTTGGAGGCAAGTTGTCGGAGCGACTGCATGGTAGTATGACGGATACGGGCTTGTGGTTTCGTAGGTATAAATTTCCCGTGGCCGAACAACACTGCAATCTTAGCGCGGACGAGAGGGCGGGACCGAGTCGTCGGGACGGCTACCTGACATATCGAGCGGTGATTGGCTACAGAGGGTTTCTTTCGGGGTTTCTTGATGCAATTTCTAGCGCGAACAAGACGTTCGCCGTTGCCTTGTTAATGAAATTGAAACGTCGGAACGACTGTTTAGTATATGGAATACTGATGTTCTGTTCAGCGTCCACATCTAGGAGATAAGGTTCGAGCGCCGGTAGTGCCTTGGGGTGGGAGTTGGTATATGACGGTCGCCCATAGTTTTTGCACTGCAGTTTCAACGCAGACGAGGAGATATCAATGGTTTGCTCTACGTAGATAATGGCCCTTAAGAAGGGCGATTTTGTGGTTTGTGACGGGAGAGATATCTAATTACGTATGGGGTGCGGATTGTGGGTTCTGGAGTGTGGAACCTGACGGGGCTCCGGTATAAACGTGTTGAGTTAGCGGGTAGTAGTTTGTAGAAGAAGTTTCCGTGGTTTGAAGGTTAATCTAATGAGCTGGAGCTTTCTTTGAAGTGCAGAGTGAGATACCATGATTGCGTATTGTTCTTTCCCATGCATGGAGGCATTCTGTATCTAGTACGTTCTGAAAACTGGCGAGGCTGGGATGCTGAGGTGATGGGGAGGGTTCAGGGCATTAGTAACTTGTGAGAATGATGTCTACATGAAGTAAAATAAGACAGAAATCGAGTGAAACCATAAACCCTGAAATGACTAATTGCCTACCGCCCAGAATCGATCATTTTTTAAGAGCATCCGAGACCCTTAAGGCCATAATCCACCGCTGTGTTTTCCAGTCTCAGATGCAATGTTGTCCGGAAAAAGCTGCGAATGTGCTGCTAAGCAATTTATGCCCACTTGAGTGTGAGTGTATAATCACTCCACCGAGACACCTCGAAACGATGACGAAGAATAGTCCTCCCGCTTCTGCGCTCGGCCCAAGTGTGGGTACACGTGGTGCTGGTGCAGTTTTCAACATTGCTGTCTTCCACGGCACTCTCTCCGAATACGTGAAATACCGCAGGTCGCGCGACGTCGGAAAATTCGTCCACGCGATTGCCGGATTGACCCGAAGCCGTGAAGTACTTTACCTCAAGATTTAGTTCGAAACAGCGGAGCTTCTTGCACGCTTTAAGAAGAAGCTCCAAGGATCGCAATTTCGTCTCCAAATTGGCTTTGAACTCAGCGTGCTGGTTGTGATAGGCGCGGCTCCGGCCCAAGGATACCGTCAGCTCCTTTTACGGGGTTGCCCTGCGCGATGGTTTCGGCTGAGAGAGAGACCCAGGGGACGATGTCGGAAAGGTCTAACCCACGCGTCTGGACCTCAAGGTAGCGGGGCATATGGATGTTCGAAAGTGAACATAGTTGCGGAGGTGAATAGGAGGAGGAAGAGTCGCAGACTGTTTCAGATGACTGACATATACTCTCGTAGTTGTGTATGCCATCTCGGGAGTACACGAACCGCGTATTCTCCATAAGCTGCTCTACGCCCTCGGCCATGATCGTCTTGCTGGCTAGCAGCCATTTCGGGAGCTTTTAGAATCCGCCGTCAGAATTGTAAAGCCCAGGATAGTGAGATGTGACGCGTGAGCGGCTGGTATGAGCGCGGAAGCTCAGGAGCCGGGTAAGCTTCCACAGTTCGGCGTAAATCATGTCGCGAACTTCTCGTGGAAGTTTGTAGAAGGAGGCTGGTTCGTTCTGTGCTTCAACGAAAGGGAGCATGCGGGCTTGGGTGCTCGCGACCTCGCCCTCCTCGCCGTGGGTGCTGGTAATCGGGTAGGTCAACACCTCGAGTGCGTGCATTATCAATCTGGTAGCGTTGAATTGAAGATTCGGTCTGTCTTTGGCTTGGTTTGAAGGATTGTGGAATCGTTCACTCGGAGCGAGCGATGTGAAGCGGAGAGAAGATCCAAAGTGTAGACGGACCGATCGTGAAACGGGAAAGACGTTGTCTTGACGAACACTTAACAGTCCGAGAGTTAGCCTGGGTAGAGATATATCGTCGGGTATTATGTACCCATAGTACGGAGTTCGCGTAAACTAACGCCGCTGTTTGAGGTCAATGCGTAGAGATCAAACAATGTCCTTGACCTCGAGGTCAGGTGACTCTTCTCCCGGGCCTAGAGGTCAGAGCTTCCACCACCGGTCCACACTGATTCTGCTAATGTTTTGCAAGTCAACAGGTCGTTGAGTCCCCAAAACTACAAGAGGCAACTAAATTCTACCGAAAAAGCCCTGGAGAGATCGGCACCCTGCCGACTCCCCTCACTGCGATGATACTCTGTAACTCATCCGTCAGATCCGTCTGCAACATATCTTCTCCCCAAGTCCGTGATGTAACTTTGCTGCGTTTCACTCCAGGCAGGTGAGCCTATCCTTGTAAATTCCGTCTCTTGAACCCACTGTCTCTTTTCAATCCGCGCCAGTCCGGAGATAGTAGACGGCGCAGCTTCCGTGGGAGATCTTTGACTTCTGACAAAGGCATCCAGGCGTGATGGTGCATCACTACGCGATGACGATTGTTGAGCTTGGCTGGGCGCGTACGACTGCGATCGAAGCGATGTATATGGGCCAGACGCAGACGCAGTTCGTAAAAACTCCGCTCGAGGCGCAGATGGCCGAATTTGGACGGGTTCTGGGACAGCCGGTCCACACCATCTGTTGTATGTCTCTGCAGGCCCCTTGTCCTTTGACTCTGCGACCGAAGCTCGCTGCAAAGTAGTCGTTCCGTGCGTTCTCGTGGTACGTAGTGAAGGTCTCCGTGCTCTATGTTGATGGTCCGTTCCATTTACGGCCGTCGGGCGACTTGAAACTGGTAGAGCTGTTGCAGAGCTTCGAGAATGTTCACTCAGCGTCCTCAGTGTGTTTTCGTCTACCTGTTTCAGGTGTTCGTTAACTTCCTTTCGTATTGGATCGTTCGGATCCAGGGAAAGAGGACTCTGTAATATTGGCTGGCTGTTTCGAATATGCTCATTAGAGATAGTGCTTCCCTGAGTAATGTAAGGCTTTCTAGACTGCTTGATAGGAGGCGGTTCAAGGGCTGCTTCATAAGTGTGTGTACGAAGCCTGGAGGGGGTGTTATGTTGCGCAAGAGGTTGTGGGGAATACGTTTCCCGCGCCAATTGTTTTCGAACAAGACTGTCAATCTCCGTGGCTTGAGAGTGTTGTGGGACGCGAAATCCTCCCGCTTCGTCACGAAGTGCGGCAGGCCGATCAGGAAGCTCGATTGGAGATTTGGGGGAGGATGGCAGTTGCCAACGCCCCTCGAGTGGGTCGTTTCCTCCGAGCTCGGTAGCCCTTCCTGATAGAGGGATCGAACTATTTCGAGGCTGAGCAAAACCCTTCCCGGGCAGTTCATTCGCAGACGTAGTACGCCTGTGGCTATGCAATGGTCTTCCAGGAATCTCATAGATACTGTCCGAGATACTTCGAGGGGGGTTGGGAAGGACACGGGGTTGTTGACTTTGGAATCCAACATCTGATCCACTTCTTCGTGCCGGAGCCGGAGCCGGAGCCGGAATACGGCGATCGGGAAGCTCATGTGCCGACAGAGATGCAGAAAAAATATCTCCGAAGGTAGGCCCTGAAGCTTCTACGTGTATCAGCATTGATTCAAATCGTTGGGAGTGTCGTAGCAACCTTGGATGTGTTCTTCCCCTAGCATGGTTCGTGGGAAGCCACTTATGAGCACCTTGTCGCGACGCAATCGACTCTTTAAATGCAGGGAAATAGTGACTTCCGTCGATCTCTGCAATATGCATATTTCGGGCGTTTCAACCTCAAAGAAGGCAAACTCGCGCATACGGTCCAGCGTCTCTTTACCCAACCCAATCTGTACCTCATTAGAAACCTGATATTCAGAAAGTGATGTTCTTATGCTACCTCTAAAGCGTCAAGATTCCCGCTTTCTATTTCAAAGAATAACCTGAAGCCAGCAGTTTGCTGGTTAATAAGATATTCCCCTAGGGCACGAACATAGGGGAAATCGTTGTCGAAGCGGCAACGTATATGACCTTAACTCCTCAGCAGTCCCTTCTTTTCAACTGTAATTAGACTTACCTGAGCAGAAGACTGGTTTGTCACCTCCACCGCCTCGGACTGTCGATCGTTCGCAGTAGAATGAGCTAGCTACTAAAGTGTGGGTTACATGCTCGACTTGAGACTTAATCAGGGGTTTGCTCAATGCCGCCCACATTTCCTCTTGTAGCCTTTCCATTTGATCGACTTCGTCATGTTTGGGGGGTTCATGACTGATGCTTGGGTTGATGCGAATGTATCTCGAGATTTGGTCTCCTGCCGATTCTTCAAGAAAATCCTGCCATGCAAGTTCGGCGTCCAGTATATTATCCATGTTATCACTCTGTCCATAGTTAGGCAATTATGTCCACTCATTCTCGAAGTCACGCACCATGGCCTCCAAATCTCTTCTGGTAGTTGGAAACCTAGTTGACTTCCTCTTTTGGAGCAATGTATTGCTCTTTCTGATGAGGAGTTAGCGTGAAAGAGTCGAAATGTAGCACATATGAGGTAATGACGCATGACTACGTACCTCCGAGAGCTTGTGCTCCGGGTACTCTGCGACAGTTTACGACCAATCTCGCTGCCATTCTGGCCTGTTCCAAGCGACAAAAAGAGATCAGGATGTTTGTTGGCAACATCAGGCCAAATGAGCTTACGCTCTCGATTCGCGACTTTGGTAGGGCTGTTATGATACAGCGCGCCGTCAAGGTACGTGCGTTTAGTTGGTCGGTGGAAGAATGGTTTGAACAACGTGGATGACATCGTCGCCACAGCCGCTTCCCAAATCTTGAGTTCGTCGGTGGGGTCGTTCGGTCTCGGGAAATCCCATCTTCGTCGACGTCTCCCGTTCTGAGTACTCTCATTGCGGCCGTAATTTGCTATGACAATGACGCGCCTGATTGCGGTGTCCGTTGCAGTCACCGCAACCTTGGCTTGATTAGCATTATCTCGAATTCTATGACCGAATAGTGTCTCAGATTCTCCGAACTCCTGTTCCAGCGCTTTCCGCATCGGTGTCGTCTTGTACTTGGTTGGCACTTTCATCGTGATGAAGTATTTCATGGATGACATCATTGAATCCCGAGGCACAAAAACCTTTCGGTATAGTCTCTTCAGGAGATCCATGCATTTGTGAAGTTCCCACCCTTTCACGGCCATCGCAAGTGCAACGATTCCACCAGAGCTGTATGATGATCAGAGAGTATAGCATTAGAAGGTATTAAATTACCCACCTTGTACCAAGAATCAAATCGAAGAACGCCTGAATTGGTATCTGGTTTCTGAACTGTTGTTGTATCATAAGGAGTATTTGTAATTGCACGATTGCGCGTACGCCGCCTCTGAATGGATATTAGCGTGTTTTTCTTAACACGGGACACATCTTGAGCAACTCCATGTAGACTTCGACAGATTTTTCTTGAAGGAGTGCACGCGAAGACCTCATGTATATTGATGATATGACGTACCCATCCAGACAGAGAATGCGAACGCCTGCATGATCGGGTTTGAAGCGGACCACGAACGGACCTTGCCACTTGCTCCGCGTTTGTTGCTCATGTAATGGACAAAAGTCCATAGTGAACACGAACCTGTTACCACGTTGCTTGTTCATTGGATGACCGTAGGCTCTAACGCATAGCGTGCAAAGTGCGTGGCCACAAGGAAGTGCATGGTACGGAACGCGCATCAAACAACAGAAACAGGTTGAAGAACTTTGGTACTTGTCAGCATCCCCAATCTGTCGGTAGAGATCGTCCATAACCTTGTTATGCAACGGTAGAAAGTGTTCCTCTTCCGTAGCACTTCCACGATCACGATCGATCCGTCCTTGTAGTTTCTTGTGGATGCTTTGAATTGCATCCTTTATGTTGTTGCGCCAAGTCATTAGATAGTTGTCAGCATTAAAGCTAGACACAAAATTTCCGGCAAATATCTCGCCGCCCAGATTCTGATGTCCTTTTGCATGTGCAGAGGCCATGTTGATGCAGCGTCCTCTTGGGGTTCGGAACTCGCAAGGGACGTGAAATTCTCCGAACATGATAAGGGCAGATTGGAAGAACAGCTGGTATTGGTCAAAAAGGTCGCCAGGGCTCCCTGGCAATAGTTTTAGACGCATGGTCTGGGTTTGTATTGGACTAACATACCTTTGCGGTGTCTTACACAGTCAAGCATGACGCTAGAGGCAACCATGTCCGAGAGTCGTTCGAATATCCATTCTGATTCCCGTCGAGACCACCGAGTTTTGACTACAACAGCCAACTGAAGTAGATGTTCTGCAAAGTTGTTGGGAATGGGATTGACCTTGAGTGACACTTCGACGAAGTTGAAGGGTGTATTGAGCCCCTGTCGATGCGAAAAGTGCTCGAACGCCGATTGAAAATAGATATTCAGTTCATCAGAGTCTGATAACATCCTAGCTCGCTGCTTTGCTTTGAAAGACAGCTGTAATGCTGAATTGATGGATGCATGCAGTACTTCGATTTGGTCGTTCAATAGTTGATACCTGCCTTTCACCGGAATAGGCACTACTTGAAAAGTAGAATAGTAACAATGTAGAAGGTCAGATGGTTGCCTTATTTGTTTCCCTTTTTGGCGCCATTGCCTGGCGAGTTCGCTGAAATAGGGATCAAGGTCTAAGCAATCCTTCGCGGAGTCTAGTAAACTCTGTCTTGCATTCTTTGATACCCATTCGCTGTCGCGGAGTCCTGTATCGGTACTATTAAGGGCAATGATTGCATGAGGGAGCGCTGGTTGATTGACAGATCTCTCCAACGACGCGGCCCCCCATTCGAGAAGCAAACGAAGCGCTGTCGATTCGAATGTCTTTGCGTTCTGTAACACAAATACAACAACACTGGAGAATGTGTAGAGAATCCGCGGATAGAGCTGTCCAACGACAAACTCTCGCTTGTTGGTCTCCGGAGACTTTGCCCATTCAAGTCGTGTTTTGCGACCCGGTGTCCACCGTGCATAGGGAATAGATTTATGCTGAGACAATATATTTTCAACAGCTCCGACGGGCAGTTTCGAACCGCCCTCAAGCCCTTCACAGTCTGCGTATAGTATTGGTTTACTCGATCGATATGTGCTCGGATCGGCGTATAAATGCACGTCTGCGGATGTGGGTAATTTGCTACCGGGAGCTCCCACTATAGGACTCGGAAAGGAAGGTCCAGATTCATCCATTTCCGTGTCTTCCTTCAATTGAATAAGCATCTTGATCAGGGTGCTTTTCCCCGCATCTTACGATTGTTAGATGGTCCATGGTAGATAAGAGGGCTCGCACATAACATTGGGGGAGCCGACTTACTTGTTTGGCCGACAAAAGACACCAATTGTGGAAAGGTAGGGCCGGATCTGCCGTATACGCCCCCCATGAGCGTGCTGTACGCATCGTAGTCGACAAGCATGTGGCCTTGGTCATCTCTCCGAATTCCTGCAGTCCGTTGAGTTCAATCCTTACATGTTCACGGCTAAATGTCTGCGCCTCAAACTTACCGAACCATGTCGAATCGAGATCTTGCCTGCGAAGTTCTTCGAGCGTTCCTGGCGCATAGGAGGGGTCTAAAATGGCGTCGAGCCTTTTGAATGTGCGATATTGGGTTTTCTCATGAGGCTTCTTATCCCGCCCTGTACGTCCTGCTGCATGCGCGGGGAACCAGGTCCAGCAGTTGTCGCAGAAGTAGATAGCGCAATCCACGCAATACCACTCGGCGACCAAGTTGCAATGCGTCTCTTCACATCTCTGAGGCAGCTCTGGAGACATCGCGAGTGATGAAGTAGCAAAGATACGTCGACGACCGCCGTACAATGGCGACTGAAGTGCATTCCTCGGGCACAAAAGCCTCTCCAAGGCTGCTATCGAAGAACGAGAGGCAAGGCTGAACTTCGGCTTGGCATCATCGCTTCGGCATGCTTAGAGGCGTTGAGACGGTTCTAAAGGTTGCGTCGCGAGGCTGACGAATACGAGCGACTATTGTGAACTAGTACCACCATACCTGTGGTACCTTTATGTACCTCCATATTCCCCATGGGTAGGAAGATTTCCTGTCAATACGAAAGTCATAGTATACATACACGATGAAACTTGGTGAGGGCGGCAAAGATCATTAAATTACGTTACTACTACCATAGGTACCAGTTGACTACCTGGGCAGTTGACGATACTGCAGGTGCTGCCTCGCGCACGTGTTTGGGGCCTAGGTACTCAGGTACCTAGGTAGAGGAGACTGAGCGATGACTTGGTGGTACTACAAGGGATGGGAGACGAGATTTCCAAGTTCACACTACAGGTCCACGGCTCCGAGGTTCCGAGATGACACGTGACCAGGGCTACCTGCTCTTAACTCCGAACGTACCTCCGCAACTCTACGATCTTAACGCCTGTCGCTTCGACATCCATCGATTCGACCCCCGTACGACAGCGGGTTAGCTCGTTGCCTACAACAGATATAACACGCCAAGCTGCAGCCTTGCCCTTACCCGCGGTGATGGTGAGTACGACGAGGGTTTAGCGCACTTCTTGAAGGAGACACACTCTTCATTCGTAGGTAGGAGTTAGAGTGCAATTGTGTCACCGCCAGCTTCATGAGTACGCCATATTCGTTCGTTATGTCCTCTTTTCCCGTAGCTTCTCCCGCTACGTCCGCTCGCTGGATTCCAGGGCGCAGGAGACGAGTTCAAGACGTCTATAAAGTGTCAGCGTAGGTACGATACAGTAGCTTCTTCGGACCACATTTCCAGTTGTGATCAGCTTCACAATTAACAATCTTCTTCGTTTGCGCTTCAAAATCCTTCACGTTCATCCCATCTCAACACTCTGCAAAATGGCCAAAACCATCTTTATTACCGGCGGCTCGGGCTACATCGGATCTGTCATTGTGGAATATGCCGTCGCCCAAGGATATTCTGTCAACGCCCTATCCCGCTCTGAGTCCAACGACACCAAGCTCCGCACTCTTGGTGCCAACCCTGTCCGCGGCGACATCAAGTCCCTCGATTTGCTCACAAACGAGGCTTCCAAAGCCGACGTCGTGATCAGCATAGCTGACTCTCTGGCCGGGAACTTCGACATTTCCCAAGATGAGCGTTGGGCCATCAACTTCGCCGCGCACGACGCCCTCGTCGAAGGCATCAAAGGAACCAACAAGCCCCTGCTGATCACCAGCGGAGCTCTGAATGCCATGCCTCGTCCGGACGACGAAGAGACGGACGAGACCTCGCCTGGCTGGCCTGAGGGTCATCCTTTCAGTCGGGGTTTTGAGAGCAACAACAAGCGGTACACCGACCAAGGGATTCGCGTTTGCTACGTGCGTCTTGCGCCTTATGTCTACGGCAGAGGGGGCAGTGGTGTCAAGCTCTTCATGGACATGTGGGGTCCCAAGGGCGCAGGCGGCTTCGTCAAACCGGGGACGGCGCTCAGCACGACCGTCCACGTGGAAGATGCTGCTCGTCTGTACCTTTTGATCGCGGAGAAGGGCAAGGGTGGAGAAATCTACAATGCCACTTCTGAGACCAGTGTTGCTCAGAAGTCCATCGCCGAGGCTATTTGCAAGACGCTGAGGATTCCTTGCAAGGAACTCGAGCTTGAGGATGCGAAGGCCCTTATGGGCGACTTCCTGGCTATGTTCTTGACCTTGAAGTGTCGGGCTGTGAGCAAGAAGGCGATGGAGGAGTTGGGGTGGAGTATCCAAGCTGAAAGGGGGATTCTGGAGGAGATTGAGAGCGGGTCGTATGCTGACTTGGAGAAGCAATCGAAAGTCAGTACTTTTGAGAGCAAGTCGCACGATGGGTTTGTGAAGCAGGCGGCGGGCGGTGCTTGAAGATCATCGGGCTTATTTCTTTCAGCGCGATCAAGCGTGACGGGTCGATTCCACACAGGAAAGATAGATATCATTCGTTTGAGAAGTACGGGTTGCTACGAAAAAGACTTATGATTGTCCAAAATGATACACTGTATAGCGGTGATGGTTGCCAAACTCAAATATTCAGAGCTTCGCACGTTTTTTGAGGCCGCGGTAAAACGCCCAAGAATTTGCTTTGTGCCAAACAACGTGAGCACAGTTGCTTCTAATCAAGGTACACGCTTATTCCAGCACTGATCGCCTGAAAGAAACACATGAACATGACGCCCTGTGCCAGCGTGCAGCTCGTCTTATTGCCACCAACATACTCTGCTGTAAAGCGCCCACGGCTAGGAACGAATATGTCTATAGAAGCCGCCTGTCGCGCGTCCCATAAATCCAACCCACGCTACACCTCAACACGACAACCTCGTCGACTCAACAACTTCCACTGCAGGTGCCTATGTGCACGTGCACTGAAGCCTGGAGTACCGAAGGCACCAGCTTCACGTGATCTCCTCCACTCCACCCCTATATAATCCCACCAGTCC
Source organism: Bimuria novae-zelandiae CBS 107.79 (assembly GCA_010015655.1). Classification (NCBI taxonomy): domain Eukaryota; kingdom Fungi; phylum Ascomycota; class Dothideomycetes; order Pleosporales; family Didymosphaeriaceae; genus Bimuria; species Bimuria novae-zelandiae. Next base: position 80,383 of record ML976772.1, read on the forward strand.
ACCCTCTCTTCTCTCTCTCTCTATACTTAACAACCAGGGTTGCCTGAGCTCAAGAGTCGGGGAACTACTTCCGGCCCACGCATTGCACTGCGCGGAGCGGCCGGGAGTCGATGTGTCTGCGGGCATGGCGCTGGTATAATTTTTGCTGGATGCATTTTGGCTTTGCTTTTCATTGATGGGTCTGGCGGTGCTGGACGCTTTGAGGGAGGGCGGCAGGGGTGTTTGTGGTGGTGTCGTGTTTGAAGAGGGAGGGTTTGGAGGGGATTGAGGCAATATTTCTTCTACATTTTTCTGATCACTTGGATCTCTGGACGGTTTTAACCTGGATCGGAGGCGTCTGGCATGGTTTATTTGGGTTTGAAAATCGACAGGGTGGAGAATCTTCTTTGTGCGAATACATGTAGTACTGACTCACGGCTGACTGAAGTGCAAGATTTTTGTTGATGCGACCATAATGCATTTGCTCCTGTATATATACAATATTATGCTACAGCCCATGACAAGTGTGCTCCCAACGCCGGATTTTGATATGTGGAGGTGTCCGCCTGGTGTCATCGCCAGGTCGTGAAGTCACTGTAGACCCGAGTTTATTTGCCCTTCGGGTTGCCCATATTCGCTTCGTAGAACTTGTCTGGCCATACAGGCTGCAATACACGTTAGTCTAACCTCCCCTCGACGAATTGTAGAGTCTTACCGTAGACTGCTGGCTTGATATGTTCTCCTTGTACGATTCCGTCTGCAGGCCCTTGTGCTCGCTCTCCTGCCTTAACTCGGTGTTCTTAGAGTCGCCTACATCTCCGGTCAGTCACGGGCCCCGTATAATAGGAGGATGCCATTACCACGCTTTGTGCCTGCCGCAGGGGTCGAGTAGGGCGTTCCTCCTCCCGCAGTCCATCGGTCCTCAATGTTCTGCGTCTCTCGCGTCTTGTAGGGGTTCGGGAACCAGTACTGGCGCATGAACATGTAGTAGGTGAAGCCGACGGCGCCGCCGGCCATGAAGATTTTGGGGATCGTGAGACGGCCTGACATGTTTGTGCAGGTTCTCGTGGGTAGTTCGGATGGTACGATCGACTGTCAACGGTTCGTGTGCAATTGGAGGGGCTCGAAGCGGCGGATGACGATGGTGTAAGTGTGCGCGGAGGAATTACGAGTGACGCTGATGGTGGTAAATCGCCGTCAGATCACGTCTCGAGTTAACACGATGCCGTTTGCGCGGGCTTTGTGCCAAATGGTCGCGTCATCGTGATAAATTAGTGCTGCACCCCTGTCCTTCCGGTCTTGGCAGGGTCGACCCTACAAAGGGTAATCTCAATAAAGCCGGCCGTCATGTGACTTGCCAAGACGCTAGCGCGTCACTAGCGGAACAGAGTCTCCGAGCCTCCAAGAGCTCTGTAGAGCGTCAACACCTACACTTCAACCTCACGTTTCTCACTCAATATGGCTTCAAATCCTGCCCAAAAAAAAAAAAAAACTCTTGATTGCTGTTAGAAGCCTAGCTAGCTGCTATCGTCGTTCTCAGAACATAATACAACCTCACTTTCCCAGAAATCGCCACTGATTTGGGTATAACTGACCACGCATGTGGTAAGGCATTTCGACGCGTCAAAGATGCTGCAAAGGTCGACTTACTACAGGAATTGCTAGCTGCAACACCTACAGTCAAGCAGTCTCCTCCTGGCAGACCTGTAAAGGTACGCGATGGCTCTACGCTGAGCGCAAGACCACAGCATGACATCATCGTATATGGCACCTACCAGGTGCATGACGCTGTCAGAGACCTCTGCGTAGAAGCTGGCATCACACTTAGTAAGAATACAGTCTATAACATTGCTAGGGAGCACCGCGACGAGCAGCACCTATACATAATAACTTATAGAGTACGACCTAAAAAACTAGCGCTTAGTAATAATAATAAGGACTAATAACTATAGTATTATGCCTAGCTTAAGGCTAAAAATAACTTATACTTTCCACGCATTATATTCGTTTGCTATAATAAAACCTCTAAGTCTATTAGCGGGAGTAATATACGTGGTAGAAAGTAGAGGATTTTAAGATTAGTTAAATAAGATAGTAACGTCTACGCACTGCCTATAACGCTACTTAAATTTAGTCTTATAATTTACGCTACTACTTTAACTAATACTACTTACTCCTATTAACGCCCTTGCGTTGTTTAGGCTTAAGATAATAATATAAGCTATAAAGACCTTATATAACGCGACTCTTATATAAATAATATAGTAAAGGAGGCCTTTAAGGTTAAACGCTCTCGCGCGACTATCGCTAGCACCTATAAAAAGTAGTAACTATAGGAAATTAACTATAATATTGCCTATAATAATAGTTAACGCTAAGCTACTAATAAGGCTACTAGTACAAAGGGTAATCTTAATAAAGTCGGCCGTCACGTGCAGCAGGGATTCCTGTAGGGGTAGCAACTTCAAAAGTCGCGCATCTTGATTCCATCTAAAGTATAAGCAAATACACCCAAATAAGATGTTCTAATTATGCTGTAAAGTTGTTCTGGCCACCTGCGTCCTCGCAGAGCTCTGCAACGCGCATAAAGTAGGTAGGATGAAGCTTTTCGGCCATATACTGCCTGAGTGTCTCATCACCTTGCCAGACCTCCTTTATGTACTGTTCTGCAGCCTTTTTGGCCTCCTTAGAACTTGATAGGCATTCGTAACTTGCCAAAAAACCTTCTAGACGCCCAAAACAGCGCTCAATTGGGTGTAAGTCGGGTG
>ML976772.1:84468-192599 GCA_010015655.1 Bimuria novae-zelandiae CBS 107.79
GGCTCGGAGGCTCGGAGACTCTGTTCCGCTAGTGACGCGCTAGCTTCTTGGCAAGTCACATGACGGCCGACTTTATTGAGATTACCCTTTGTAAGAAAGGTGGAGCTCTCCGCGCAGGTATTAAGAAACCTTTTACTATAGAAAGTTCTTTAAAATAGAGGAGTTTGTATGCAAAGGAGGGAAGGGCATAAATGGCATCTAGTACGCAGAGAATATACTTAAGAAACACCTATTCCTTTATTACTACACTATACGCGACAATAACTAAGACGTAGCTATCTATTTAATTTAAAATAACGTTTACCTACACTTACTAGGCCTCCGGTACTACCAGCCAGAAATTAAAGCTCTAGGAATCAAGTTTGGCCCTCAGCCTCCCAATTCACCCGACTTACACCCAATTAAGCGCTATTTTGGGCGTCTAGAAGGTTTTTTGGCAAGTTACGAATGCCTATCAAGTTCCAAGGAGGCCAAAAAGGAGGTCTGGCAAGGTGATAAGACACTCAGGCAGTATATGGCCGAAAAGCTTTATTCTACCTACTTTATGCGCGTTGCAGAGCTCTGCGAGGATGCAGGTAATCAGAACAACTTTACAGCATAATTAGAACATCTTATTTGGGTGTATTTGCTCATACTTTAGATGGAATCAAGATGCCCGACTTTTAAAGTTATTACCCCTGCAGGAATCCCTGCTGCACGTGACGGCCGACTTTATTGAGATTACTCTTTGTATCGTTGAGGCCACCACCCCCTGCACTAATTCGTGGGCACCAGGTGGCGAGCTAATTCGTGATCGGTTTATGTAAGCACAACCGCCAAATTTTGTTCTCCCATAGTAATCACCATACAAAGTCGAAATTCTGAGGTTCTTGACGCATATTAACTTAATTTTAAGGCTGAACTTGATTTTAAAGCTTAAATCTGACGCGTAGAGCTCAGATTTGGTGTTGAGATCTTAGGATCTCTACAGTATGTAGGATATGTACAGTATATTCACCAGCGTTGTGAGCGTATCTTCTCGCCGCCAGTTTCTATAAGCCTTTAGCAGCGATCTGGCATCTCCTTAATAAGCTCCCTGATCTTATTGATAGAGATCTCATCCCATATTTGCTGTAGTATATCCTTGAGGTGTTTTATAGTCCCATCCCAAGGCGTCTCACCTTCACAAAGCTTGTGGAGACGCCTTTTAGCCTTTTCTTTAAGGATGAGCCAGCGTCCTTCTGTAGGATTAAGATCTGGTGACCTCCCTAGGTGTATAAAAAGCCGCACTCCTTAAGATATCTTAAATATACACACAATATTATGTTTTAATCTTATACTATATAACAGGTTATTATCTTCTTATAGAATAGGATATTTATAAGGATTACAAGTGCGCGCGTCGTTAAGGATCTTAATATACGTAGGTAGTACATGCTCTGTATAGTAGGCTTGCGTTATATGGTTCCCCTGAGGATCTACGTCAACTTTGGGAGGCTTATAAGCCTCCTATTCTTGTACGCGCTTTTCGTACTACTAAGAGAACTCATACATCCTTTTGCAAGGTTTCGGCGGAGGCTTAACAACTATAGGCATCTCTTTATTGTCGTTGTAAAAGTAGAGCTCTAATTTAAAGTCCCAGTTAACGCAGGCGTACATGTGTAAAACCTAACCCCTAGGAGCGCTCCGAGGCTGCATATTAGTGACTTTTCTGTATCGTTTTTGCTGCCCGCGTCGACGCAGCTGACGAGGCTTTTAGAGGCGCTTATATAGGTTAAAATAAGCCTTGTTAGTAAAGAAAACTTAATCCTAGTAACCTATAATAGGCAGATTCTTATTCTGCTAGCCATACTATACGCGCGTAGCTTTGTTGGCGTCTGTTAAAGGATTACTATAGGGCGCTATGTACATGTAAGCGTTGAGTCGTTAACTAAAGTTGTATTATAACTAACGCTTAGAGAGCTTAATACTATACTTTTTAGCTTAATAGGTAAGCAGGCGTTAACTATAGGGATTCTCCTTAGGCTCTGCTATGTGTTTAAGAACTTGTATAGGCGTTTAAAAAGCTCTCCCGAGCTTATTACTATTAAGCTTAGCTAAAGGCTTATGCGTACGCCTTTACGCGATCTCTATACCTAGCTTACGTTATTAACGCCTCTAACGTCTACCTATAGCCTTAGAGATTCGAAATAGCTTGTTAACGTCGTTAATAGTCTCGCCATTCGCCTAGTAGCTATAACGGTGTAGGTAGGCTGATTTCGTAGGCGTAGTATATTAGATATTAGGTTTAGAGCGTTCGGGCGTTCGCGGCGCGTTGATTAAGCTGCTTATCGTAGGAATCGGACGAGATTTGGGTGATTGGTGTAAGGGTGAAGTTTTGTTGTAGATGGAGGGGCTGTTGTTGATGGCTAGTGCTGCTTACGTACACCGATCACGAATTAGCTCGCCACCTGGTGTGGGACACTTTCTGATGAGTCAGCACCCCGCACTCAACACCAAATCTCGCCATCGTCGATGTCCATAACACCATGAAATTACGTTCAAATAAGACGATTGATAGCTCGTTAGAAAGGCCTCGTACGCCTGTACAAGATACCGTCCTCAAAGAGCCTGATACAGAGGAGCGTTCACGATTTTTTGAGGCTATACAGCATAACAACAATATTACCCCTTTCCGCGATATCTGTGCCCAGCATGGCATAGGAAAGTCTACAGGCTATCGCTGGATGAAGGAGTTTAAGAAATACAACGATTGTCGACGCGTACGCAAGCGTAAGAGCCAGGAAAAACATACAAAGCTTGGGCATTCATGGCGTGTAGATGAGTCGACGCTCAGAGCTTTGATGGACGACGCCACAAACCCCGTCAGAGACAAGCCCTTAGGCGTACAGATCCGTACGAACGATATACCACTTACCAAGCGTGCCTTAGAGCACAATCTCCGTACAAGGATCCATGCTGGCGTCTATAAACAAGCCTACACAAAGAAGGAGATTTCACTCGACAATAAGTATCTCCGCGTTGGCTACGGCTACGTCAATCAATAGCAGCCTATCTTTGGCTTCTGGGATGCCATTTACTGGACCGACGAGGCTCATTTCAATCCAGAGGAGGACTTTCAGAAGCCTAACATCCTACGCTACGAGGGAGAGCGCCTTAAGACAAATAATATAGGCGTACGGAAGCCCGTGAAGAGCTCTCCTTTAACGTTACACATATACGCCACTGTAAACTGGTACTACAAAGGCCCTCTCGGCTTTTACAACGACGATGTTGATATGTTAACGCTGCCAAAGCCTCCGCAGAGGCCTCGTAAGTATAAGTACGAGACCCAGCAGAAATATAAGGAGAGGCTTACTGAGTGGGAGCTTAAATGCCCTCTAGCTATTAAGGGAGACGTCGGCGGCCATCATATGACTCAAGAGTACTACACAGAGCACATATTGCCGTCGTACATAGACGCTGTACAACAGGCTCGTATAGGTGCTACAATAGAGCAGCGGGAGTGGCTCCTACAGGAGGATAACGACCCATCTCATGGCACAAAGTCCTTTAACAACGTCTCTAGAAAGCTTAAGTATGTGAATTGGATCTGTACACTACTCCATCCAGGCCAGTCGCCGGATCTTAATCCACAAGAAGGCGTATGGCTTATCCTCAAACAACGCGTAAAAAGACGTCTTAACAGTCCCCTGCCGCCTGAGACTATATGGGATGGCACAAAGCAGCATCTTAAGGAGATCCTCGTACAAGAATAGGCTATGATTACGCTCACAGAAATACGTAGGTTGATATCTAAGATGCCATCTCGGTGCAAGCAACTAGCGACCAACGGCGGTGAGGCTATTCGCTCAGAACACTAGTAAATCACCAAAAAAAATTGTACAAGATTCTTACGCATATACAAATTACTATATAAACTAAAATCTGCGCTTTATTCTGATGTATGTGGCTGGTCGCAGCGCTGAATAAATCGTGGTGTTAAGACTAATGGCCGGTGCTGCTTACCTCAGCGCGGAGTGTCCCAAGAATTAGTGCAGGGGGTGGTGAGGCTGAAAATGTTTATGTCAGCGGATTGTGGCGTTCCTTTTGCGAAACCACAACTCCGGCAAGGAAAGGCCACCCGACCTGAACAGGGTATACCACCACATAGAGACACGCGTAGGAAGAGAGCAGGGGGGGATTCACTTCTAGTCGCTCGTTGAACCCGATCTATGATACAACAAAAGAGATTGCTGAGGCGCGTTTCGACCGATAGGGAGTGCGGCTGGCAACTTCGACATGGACGGTGACCCTGCGGTTGAGCCTGAGCTCGACAGGTTCAGTCGCATACTGCCCTTGCCGTATCGCGTTGCCCTGATAATAGTAATGGGTATGCAATAATTATGTCCGCGACTTCCTCGATCGCTCGAGCTGATCCACAACCACAGGCATATGGGCTTGGGGACTAAACCTCCACTACCTCTCCCTGATCCGCATCGACGTGCCCTCCCTCATACGATACCCGGCGCGGAACTCTCCGCACCATCCACCGCATTACCTATCCTGCTACCGCGTCGCTCTTTCCCTGACCGTCCCGCTCGTCCTGTCCCTGCTCCTGTTCTGGAGCCTCACGAACGGTAGCCCCGCCGACATCGCCGCATGGGAGATCTTACCGAACCTTTACCTCCTCGTCCTCGTCATCGGCTTCATCGTGCCTATACCTTTTGTGAGCAGGAATGGCAGACACCGGACCCTAGCAACCTTAAAACGGATCAGCATCGGAGGCATCGCGGAGGCGCAAGACGGGAAATTTGGAGACATATTGCTTGCCGATGCGTTGACAAGTTATGCAAAAGTGCTTGGTGACCTCTTCATCAGCTTGTGCATGTTCTTTTCGTCTAAGCATAGCTCGACCGGTCCACCCAACCGCAATTGCGGAGGCTTCTTCTGGGTACCCTTCATCATTTCCATACCCTCGCTCATCCGTCTCCGACAGTGTCTTACCGAGTACTTGCGCGTTCAAAAAGCGAACAAGCAGACCGGGCAGATTAGCGCAGCGACAGGCTGGGGCGGCGTACACCTTGCCAATGCCTTGAAGTACAGCACAGCGTTTCCCGTCATCATCCTTTCTGCTATGCAGCGCAGCCCCAACCCCTCAAAGTACGGCATGTCTGAAGCGGCACTGTTCCGCCTCTGGCTGGCAGCCGTATTTGTTAACTCTGCCTACTCGTTTTGGTGGGATGTTAGCCGCGATTGGGACCTCACGCTCCTGCTGAGTAAGAAAGAGAGGGAGAACCCGGAGTATCCGTACGGTCTGCGACGGCATCGCTGGTTCCACGCAAAAGAGTTCTACTACGCGGCCATTGTCGTCGACGCCATGTTGAGATGTACATGGAGTTTCAAACTGAGTCCGCATCTGGACCACTTCAATGATTTAGAAGGCGGCATATTCTTGATGGAAGCGTTGGAGGTTCTGCGGCGGTGGATCTGGATATTCTTCCGTGTGGAGACCGAGTGGGGTAAGTTCAATGCAACTACGATTGCAAGAAGGCAATAAACTGACGCGAAGTAGTGCGAAATCATCGCGGCCCAGCACCCGATGACATTTTGCTGGGCGACTTTGCGAGCGCGTCGAATAAGTTTGACGAGGACGATTGATGGAGATGAAATTTGGATTGGCATCTAGCGTAAGCATTTTTCGGCGTCTGAGCGATTTTTAAATAGACAGAGGCAGTGCTGAGATACCACCAGTTGCCGACCTTAAGTACTGATAATAACATATCCATGGATTGAAATAACATTGGCCGTCCGCTCACCCAACTCGGTATGCTGGCAAAAAATAGCTGGCAAAAAATAGCAACCTTTGATTCCATAAACAGCTGTGAAGCAAGTCCAAGTGAAAGCGGACCCGTTTGCTGTGGACAGCATGCGCTGCCCAGAACAGCCACGGAATCCTTCACTCTACTGACTAAGGCACGCGTCCGGAGGTTGACCCTGACCCGTGCACGGGCGTGACATTGTCTTTTACCTACAATGCTCCTTCCTCCAACAGCCAATTGTTGGCGATCGTTGTCGACCTCTCCTCAGGGCTCTACGTGCCCTAAGACCCAAGCTGTCGACTCCATTGAGAGGTCTCACCACCACTCGGCCCCGATGGACGCCGCTACCAAAGCTGCTATGTAAGTGCTCTGTCAGACTCGTGTATGACAATGCTAACACTCAACAGCTTCAAGCGCAATGTCGAGCAATCGCTCTTGTTAATTCTCCCTGCAGAGTTGCGTAACAGAATCTACAATGATGTCCTCGCTGGTACCGACTATGCGGATTTTTCCTCCATCAAATACGTCTTATACAAAAGCTACTACGACCTAGATTACTGGATGTAAGGCAATTACACGGGCATTAGCTACCCAAAAAAGAAGGATCGATTCGCACTTGTCCGCACCTGCCGTCAACTCTATAACGAGACGAAGACACTCCACGCTGAATTGAGCACTTTTCCATTGTACTTTTCCCTTCTAGATGACTCCTCTAGGCGCCAAGTCGTTTGTCATTCACCATCATCTGCTCATCATCGAAGGTTGGAATCCTCCTACTCGGTTCTCATACGAAGGTCGCTTCTCTTTGGAGGCCTGTGCCTCCTGGGATGGGACCATGGCGATTACGAATGTTCATCTCAAAGCGACCTACCTTAGTTCTTTAGGTATGGGTTCGGAGCCGGCTGTCATGGCAAAAGCAACGCCGTACGTCTTGAATGCGATTGAGAACATACAGAAGGCAATTGGCGCTTTCAAGGCTGGGGTGACGGTAGCGGGCAGCATCGTCTACATGGGCAAGACGACACACGTTTAATAGGTGGGCATGCATGTCTGGTGGCGACGACTGAGATTGGGCCGGTTTTTTTCTCACGGGTATTAGTCCATGCCCAGGTGACATTGAGACGCCATGGCAGTATGGAACACGCGACACTTTGGAGCCGGCAACGCCCCTTGTACATGCTGCGTACAAGCAACTCCCAGTCTATGATTCTATGCTCAGCAGAGTCCTCGTTCGAGTCATAGAATACAACCGCTGTACTCAAAAAGATATGCTTACCCTTTGGTATTGTGTCTGCTAATCTACCTGACCACATCCTGGGCATGCACAACTTCTCCTCTCCCGCTCCCGCTCCTCCTTTCCCTCGAACATGTGCACAATTCATGCCTATTGATTGATATTCCGCATCATTTTATCACGCCCAGGCACATCCTCAGATCCAGAGTACTACTTGCAGTACTCAGCTACCCTGAATCATCCAGCTAGCACTGTCTCCAATTGCGCGAGTACACGGGGATCTAAAGACCGCACAGCCATCCAGTCTCCAGACACACACACACACACACACACTCTCTCTCTCTCTCTCTCTCTCTCTCTCTCTCTCTGCGCGTGCGTGTGTGTGCCCAAATTCTAGCTACAGCTCTCACTAAAAAGATCCGTACACCGCTGCCAAAACGGAAGCAAGTCTACGCACGCTCGGAGAGAACCCCGCTCTCGGCCCAGCCGTCAACGCGGCTCGTTCCTTCTTCCCTAGAACCTTTCTTCCCTTGCCAGGCTGCTTTCCTGAGAGATGGCTCTGATTTTGAACGCTTTTTGGTTTATTCTACCAGCTCAAAGGCTGCGTCGTAGGCAAGAGGACGTGGTGGAATGCCGCTGGACTACGGGAGTACTCAGTAGAAGGAGAGAAGTCGTGTCAGCGTGGCGGCGCTGTGCGATGTTGACGCCGATTCAACATTCGGGGCTATTCCAGGGGGCACCAAGGATGTCTAATTCCTGCATACCGCATCGCGGAGCCAGAGCGGAAACCACCTTTGCCATTTTTTTTTTATCAGACGTTACGTTCGAACCCCCAGCACGCCTAACCCAGTGCTTCAACTACACCCTCACGTCCACGCTCTCACTAGCACATGCCTCGCTAGAACTCCTCCTACTTCCCAACCTTCGCAAGCACACCCCTAACCCCACTACTCCTCTCCCCGCCCTCCGCCTCCGGCCGAACTTTCTCAACCACCCACTCACACCCTCCCATCTTCGCAATCACAACCAGAGCCTCCGCCCGCTTCATACGCATCGCCTCGGGCAAGCCCTCGAAGCTCGGATCGAATAGTAATTTCTCCAGCGCCTGGATTGCTTTACCGTCGACGGCGGTGGCGGCGGGTAAGCGGTCGAAGAGGTCGTGCAGGGAGGTGAAGATCGCGAGGTGGACGTTCTTCGCGTGGGTGGCGTTCGCTTTGACGATGAGGGACAGGAGGGTGGAGAGGTGGGTTGAGAGGACGGGGGTCGAGAGAAGGGTTGGGTTGGGGGAGGCGGTGAGGGCGGATATGGTGGAGGCGAGCGTTTTTTCTTGTCTGTGGTGCGGACCTTATGTTAGTACTTGGACAGACGTTGGGGTGGATGTTATATAAGTGCAGGGTTAGGTATATGTAGGGTGGGGGGCAGACGCACAGCTGAACATCCTTCATCGGCTCGCCGCCATCGACATCCATCTTCTCAGCTCCGTTGTCTGAATTACCGAGCACTTCCTCCAAGACGGCTTCCACGATCTGCACGACCGTGCTCGACAACTCGAGGTCCGTCCTGGCGAGGCAGATCTTTCCGAGCGCCTCTAGTGCGTGCGGGCGGTACGTGGCGTTCTGCCGCTTCGCCTCGCGGACGGCGACTTTCTCGATCTGCTTCGCGACTTTGGCGTCGTCTTTCCAGAGGGCGTCGCCGCGCTCGACGAAGCGCATGAATGATTCCAGCACAATCTCCTTCCCATCCCACGTCTTCCCGCCCATCGCTTTGTCCAAGGCAGGCCAGAGCGTCTGCGCGTTGGCCTTCGCGATGGTCTCGCTGCCCGTGGTGATGGACATCACGGCGTCGGCAATGGTCTTCGCGGCCGCGTGTTTGAGCACCCATTTCTGTGATTCGAGGTACTTGTCCGAGAGGGCGACGATCTCTTTGAGGTAGAGCAGGACGGCGCGCGAGCCGGCGACGTTGTCGGACCAGGTATCTTCGAAAAGCTTCTTAACGAGCTCATTGGAGTCGTGTTTCGCGAGAAAGATGAAGGGAAGAAGTTCCGACGAGAGCGATGTGAAGCGGTCTGCGGCGTTCTTGGAGATGGAAAGCACAATGTCGCCGGCAGTCAACCTGCTTCTGTCGTCTTCAGACTCAAAGTACAATTTGTGGCAGAAGGCGATGGTGGCGAGGAGTTGCTTGGCTGATGCGAGGCGCGCTACGTAGCCTGCGGCAGCGGCGTACGAAGACGACACAGTGTCGTTGCGGTCGTGCACGTATTTCTGTATCGTCTTGAGGAAACCGTCTGCGTACGGCTTGAAGAGGAAGTTGTGCCGCGTGCTGAGCGTGACTAGGATCCTGGAGCAGCCTACTTTGGAGGGAAGACCGACTGCGTTCTTCATTGCGACTTCGATGCGCGGGACAAGGACTTTCATTGTGTCTGCGTCAGCGAGGTCGAGACAGCGCTCTATTGACTCCGTAAGAGGGGACGAGCGCACGCTCTGTAATCGCATGTCGTCGATCTTCTGCTCGGTGAGGTTATACTTGGAGGCATTGAGATGGATGTAGTTCACCGCCTCAGGCTCCAATGAACTCAGCAGACCAAGAAGCCTCTCGACTAGTTCTGGCACATGAGGATTCAACGTCTTCGCATTGCTCTTCTTCACGATCTGGAGCAGAGTGTGCACAGCGAACAGGCGCACTTCCTCTGCACTAGACTCAAGACCGGACCCTGAGAACAGGAAAGGCAGCACTCGTGAAAGCATTGCATCTGCAGTCTTGATTGAAGAGTCGCCGGCTTCGAGAGACCGAGTGAGGATGCCAGTGAGCACTCGCGCAAGCGAAGCTGCTGCGGCACGGACCGACTCCTTGATGTCGTCCAGAACTTTGAAACATTTATCCCAAATGTCGCCAAGATACTTTTCGTACTGCAATCGTCAGCGTGATTCTATGTGCGGGCGCGATGGACTTACTTTCTCGATGTTACGACCTTGAACCAGGTTCGAAATGGCGGCACAAGATGCTTGACGAACACGCCACTCCTTTGTCAGGATACTTGTAAGTAGGTCGTCCATTATCGCGTCGAAGTTCTTGTCAATTGTGGCGGATGAATCTTTTACCAAAGCATTCCATATGTCGTTCATGGAACGCTGAACGTTGGGGTTCGGGTCAAACCTACACGATGTTAGCACAGGCTACCGTACTATCGTTTGGGGAGGCATTCCTATAACGGTAAAGCTTAGGGTAGAGTTTGGGGTTCTCGGCCAGGTACCCATCCACACTGGAATCAGAGAAGATATTGCTTAGGCCAAAGCGGCCGAATGCTGCGCGACTTGACCAGATTGAGTTGTTAGAAGCCAGTGACATGAAGCGATAGACGAGACTAGAATCTCCAACCTCCGATGCAAGGCTGAGAATGTCTTTGTACGTGGTGATCGACCCATCGCCGGTAGGAAGAGCACCAGGCTCGAACAGCTGGGTATCTTCGGAAACAGTACCGGACATCTTCGATTTGTTGTCCGAGAATGAGCCCACAAGATCGCGCACCAAGTCATCCTTGAGTTGGCGGTCGCCCTTTTCATAAACCAGTCCGAGTCCTCTTGACGCGGCCTCCTGGACAACCTCATCTCTGTCCGAGAGACAGTACTTGAAAGCCAACTGACACTGAGGGAGATACTGTTGTATCTCAGGCTTGTGGCCACAGTACTGAAGTAGGCATAGTAGCCATATCACGGAAGCCTTCTTGAGAGAAGGCTTAGTTTGTCGGCAGCCTTTCAATGTCTTTTCAAGGATAGTGATCAACGTGTTCGTACGCTGAGGCCCGAACGGCGTGACCGGTGGTGCATCCCAAAGGTCGTGGGGTTGACTAGCATGCTCGATGTCTAGTTCTGCTATTAATGCTTTCGACTCCCAGCCACAAGCAAAACAACTAAGGGCTTCGCCGACAGAGAACTGTACTTCAGGTTGTCGTACTTCGTGTAGCTCGTGCAATTTCTCAGCCATGAAGCTGTAATCGGTCTTTTCGTCGCTGCCTTCTGTTTCATCGGCTTCTTCTATAGTCATAGACAAATGGCCCAAGGCCAGAATAGGGCTCGTGGTGCCCTTCTTTGCCGAGTCGTAAATTTGCTGAACAACGTCCTGGAATTTCGCGTAGTGGGCGATGACTGAAGGTTTCAGGACGTGGAAGAGACTGAGTTGATCGATGCAGGTGAATACAGCAGAATGCAGAGTGGCATCCTTAGAGTCCTGGAGGATCGCGAATGTGATCTTCAAAAAGCGTTCGAAGGGCTTCTGGCTCAAAATTTCGGGCCCTTGACTCTCAGAAGACAAATGATCACTCTCTCTCCAGCATAAGCGACTGTAGTAGTAGCCTAAGGCCACGATAGCGCCGCTGATCTGGTTCAAATCCGCACCAACAGCATTTTCCCATTGCTCCATCTTTGAAATGGCCAAGCTATAGAACGCTTCAAAGGAATTCGTGTCAGCGTATCTGTGTGAAGCTAACAATCCATACGCATGAGCCGCTGCCGACCGGCGATTGGCGTTGTTGGATAATATCGAAGGTTCCAAAGCACGGAAGTCGCGTAGCAGCGATGCCTTCTTCCAGCTCTTGTCCGGACAAAGTGAAAGCAAACGAATGAAGTTACTGCCAATATCGCCTACATCGCTTAACTCATCCCGTGTGAGTCTGTCGAAACTTACCCTCAGGAGAACAGCAAGTGATGTGATATGGGCATCGTCGGCAGCATACGAACGGAATGCCTGACGAGCGCGAAGATCGGTAGACATAAGTGTTCCTAGTTTGCGGCCCCAGTCCTCGGACAATTTCTCGTGTATGCCATTGTCAGCAAGAGCTGCGTGCATGGCGACCTGAGAACAGAAAGATATGACCGTAGGCAGTGTTTCCGAGAATCGTTGTTGGAAAAGCCGAGCCTGCGATACAACATTTCCATTGTGGTCTACGTCCATCTCGTCGTCGTCTTCACCTTGACGAGCAAAGATGAACTGAACAAGCTCGTCAAAGTCAGGAAAGGGGAGGACATTGTTGTCGATTTCGGTTCCGGGCAAGGAATTTGACATGTGAAACCAGTATGGATCCAAGCCTATGTAATCATCAATAAGGAAACTCTTGCAATTGTGTCCTGGAATAGCTCACCCTTCCGTCCCTCTTCCACAATTTCATGTCTCTCGCTACTTCCTCCGCTTACCGCAAGAATATCGATCCATCTAGCGAGAACATCATCATACGGTAGGCACCGGTTTGCGAATCTCGTGGCTGTATATCGAGTGCTCCTCAAAAACTTGGCATCATCCTGATTTCCAGCGCTAGGACTCGCAGAATAGCGGAGCAAGATCTGCCTGAATTTTGGTCGTATTAAGTCGTTCAGATTTCCCGAGAACGCTCCAAGTACTGAGGAGAGAGCTTCGTCGATGCTAACCGTGACTTCTTTCCCGGAAGCATCCTCCCTTAAAGAACGAAAGAGCCACTCGAGCAGGTCCAGATTCTGGTCAAGAAGGATGTTCTTTGGAGCCGCCTTTGCTAGTAGACCAATTGTCTCGTAGCCGTAGCCGCGTAGTTCCATATCTTGGTCTCTGTCCGGTACAGGCCAACCTTGGTCCTGCAGGAATGCTCTTAGGTTGCCCACCAAGCCTTCGGCAATTGTGGAGAGGTGTTCAGCTGTACCTCGTCGAGCAACAAAGTTGACCAGAGCGAAGATTGCTGAACGGTATTTGGATGCTTCCCGCCCTGCAGTGGTCTTGTTGGTCGCGCTCAATTCAGGAGACAGTAACCCTTCTTCAACAATTCGAGCGATCTCCTTGGGGAATGTCGTGCAAGTCACTGACTTGGATAACACTCCTAGTATTCTAATACGAAGAGGGACTTTGACGGCCAAAGCTCCTTCTGAAGCGGATCTTCGTGTTGTTAGTTACCTTTCCAAGCTCGCATAACCTTGATCAATTGACTGATAAAGGGAATGACATGACTTACGAGCCGAAATAAAGCCCGAGCAGCGTTTGGACGACATCTATATCTTCCAAGTCTTTGGAGAGGATCACGCGTTTTAGAACATCCTCACCGACTTCCGAGATGCGGGAATTGGTATCTGCAGAAGCGAACAGCGCAGGGAAGAATTTCTCGTCCTCGGTGAACATGCCACTTGCCAACAGGCGTGTCACAAGAGCTTTAGACTCTGTCAAGTTCAGCCCGACGTCTGAAGTCGGATCCCAAGCATCAGGTTTGCCTTGCAGAGTGAGAAACTTGTACTCCTCAACCGAAAGGCCCGGACAGCGCATTGAAGCTGTCGCGTCTTTGGTGCGAGTGACGGTGAGGAGAATCAGCTTTCCAAACCAATGCGACAAGAATTTAGCATCCTCGTCTTTGACGCCCAATGAAGACCGCAGTTCGTCATCCTCTTTACTGCCCCGCAAAGGTAGTTTGAAGTGCATCAGCAGTCGCAGAATCAGATGGAAAAGCTGAGATGCGTGCTGCTGAGACTTGTCGTAGTCGCTGGAAATTCCTTGGATCAATATGGGAAGAAGTTCAAGTCTGTCGGAAACAGGAAGCCGAGAAATCCCTTGTTGAATGTAGAGAATATCGAAGTGACGGATCAGGGCCACATCGCCATTCTCCTTGAACTGCTTGAGCAAAGCAGCTACAGGTAGTTTGATCTCCCTGCAAGATTGTCAGATAGGAAGAGTCTTACGCCTCGTGCCAAACATACTGCGGTTTTATGCGAGTGTTTATATGCTGGCAAATAGATATGACCTGGGAAACCGCAATCAGCGGTGATCCAGGACAATTTGACAGGAGACATGGGTAAGGAACAGCTTCCTCACCTTATTCCTTACGGCAACGCTGTCGGAGCCGAGTTTGAGGAGTAGCGGTGCCAGATAGAGTCTCAGCAGATCTTCTAGCTTCTTTTCGGAATCAGCCAGGGCTATTCTGCGCAGGGCGGAAAATGATATGTCAGCATGTGCATATGTAGATTTTCGAGGCGTGTGTCCTCACCGCATCTCTACTTTCCCCACCAACGCCAGCTCCCGCTCTTCCGGCGACTGTGTCGACGCCATGTTGAGCGTGTTGGGGAATGTAAGTTGCTAAGTCCCCGGTCGGAGCCACGGATCAGTTATGGTGACAAGACTTGCGCCACAGCACAGGCAACGGTGATGCGTCGACAGTCGCTCTTGCTTCCCGGTGTGGCTTTCTACGGAAGTCACGCCCGGAGTTGACTGCTGAGAAATTAAGCCAGCGTCAGATGTCTTCTGCCTTCCACAGGTTGCCACACCGCGTGCCACCATTCACTTCTGGCCGCGCAGGGGTCCCGTTGCGGCAAGAGCGCGAGATCGGGCATCGGAATTACCGTGCACGGGCCTTGCATGAGTGACGCACAACTTCATTGCCTGGCGGCGGGCGACAAACAATCCCAGACAGTCGCCTCCTTCCACCTTTACTGCCTGCCGATAGATTGTATCTGCGGATAACCTTGGCCAGGGTTCTTCCAGCGCGACTTCCCCTTCCATTTAAGCTCACCCTACACTTGCCAGATTCGATATTCGATAGACTCCGGCAGCAGCAACGACCCGCAGCAAAGACACACTCTGCGCTGCGCAGCCGCGGTTGACCAAATCACCAGCCCGGTAGCATATATCGATAGTTCACGCGCAGACCGCGGATTGCCAGCACGCCCCGAGCCCCCGCCTAGCCTATTGTCAACGCGTTGATGGGTATTTGAGCTACCCCACCGCCCACGTCGAGCCTCCATCACCGCCCGCCACTTTGTCGACACGGACGACCTTTCCTTCCCACCTTCGGCTCCGCAACCACGCACACACGCCCCAGCCGCCCACCATGGACGACGAGACGCTCTCCAACTTCGTCGCCATCACGTCGTGCGAGCCCGCAAAGGCTGCACAATATCTGAGCTTGACCGAGGGCAACCTCGAGCAAGCCATACAACTTTACTTTGACAGCCCCAACCTAGACGTTGGCGGAGCACCCGCCGCTCAGCCGTCCCCGAGCACCGCACACGACCCCATCCAGATAGACTCTGACGATGACATGGCCGATTTCGATGCGCCGTCGCGGCCACAGGTGAACATCGAGGACGACGAGGCAATGGCGCGTCGCTTGCAGGAAGAAATGTACGGATCTGGGGGCGGCGCTGCTACTCAAGATGAGGTTCGAGCGCCTATGGAGCGGAGAACAGAGACATTGGTCGGCCCTGATGCCAACTGGGGACCGGCAAACGACGAGGAGGATATCAATGCGATGATCCAAGAACAGCTCGCTCGCCGACGACAACAAACCGGGAATCGACCTGGCATCTTCAACCAACGAAATACGCAGACTGCGGTGTGGGCCGATAGCGGCGACTCTAGCGCCCGACGACGTGAGCTGGCTACGGCCACCGGCGGCGCGTCTGAACAGTCGTCCAAGATGAACATGCTCGCCGAGCTCTTTAGGCCGCCGTTCGAAATCATGTTCCAGCAGCCCTGGGAGAAGGCGCGGGACTTGGGCAAGGAGGAATCGAAGTGGATCATCGTCAACGTGCAGGACCCCGCCATATTCGATTGCCAGCGCCTTAATAGGGACATTTGGAAAAACGACGACATCAAAGACACCATTCGGGAGAACTTCATATTCATCCAGTACGCGAAAGATGATCCTCGGGGTCAAGAATACATGAACTACTACTTCCAGAATCGCGAGAGCGCCGACGCATACCCGCACATCGCCATTGTCGACCCACGGACAGGCGAGCAGGTCAAGGTCTGGTCTGGCCCTCCGATCCCCGAACCAGTCGAGTTTCATGCGCAGCTGCATGAGTTCTTGGACCGATACAGCCTCAATCTGAACGTCAAGAACCCCGTCGCAACACGCAAGCCCGAGAAGGCCAAGAAGGACGTCGGCCGGATGACCGAAGAAGAGATGCTCGAAATGGCTCTGCAGAACAGCCTGGACAACAACGGTCAAGGTCCAAAGGACGAGGATCCCGATGCTCTTACGAAGGGCGAGGGCGCTGGCAAGGGCAAAGCGAAAGCAGAAGAGCCAGCAGAGGTCGCAGAGGAGACGACGAACGCAAACTCGCCATTCGCGCAGATTTCCTCGGACAACCCTCACACCGAACCCACATCGACAGATCCCACAGTGACTACTCGAATTCAGTTCCGCGGCGGTCCTGGTCGGCCCATCGTTCGACGCTTCAACCTGTCTGATCCAGTCCGCCGCATATACGAATGGATCAAAGCCGGACATCCTTGGGAAGGCAAGGAAGGCGCCGATTTCGATCTTTCCTTCATGGGCAAGAACCTCCTGGAACTTCTAGACTCCACGATCCAGGAGGCTGGCTTGAAGGGCGCCAGCGTCATGGTGGAGTTCACAGAGTCAGAGTGAACACGAACTTCGTAGCATCTTTCGGCGTGTGGCGTTTGGTGTGAGTCGGGAGTGGTCAAACAGACGGATTTCACGCAAGCAATGGGGCTCGGGAACGACAGTAATGAAGGATGGACATGATATGAACAGAAGCTTAGAAGGCTTAGATCTCACGCTCTCCATCATCACGCGGTGATGATGAGCATTTTCAACATACCCCACTGCATTTTCGGCCTTTTGGCCAAAGGGTACGAGAGACCCTTTCCCCATCGTCAGACTTGTAGATAGGAACCTTTATCCTACGCGTGCCATGCGTGTTTGAACGTCGCTCATCCACACTATCTTTCTTTCTGTTTTCCCAGTGTCGTTTTTCTTCCATCCGGGGGAACAGGCGTGAACGAAAGTCAATGCGACTGCACATGATGCGCTCCTCCCAGCCGTCAAGTTGAAGTGGTTCGCGCAACATCTCCATTGACCTGACTAATAGCTCCCAGTATCCAGCCGCACACTATACCCTCTCTCCATCCAACGTACCTTTCACCATCCCATCGCCGTGCACACCTCTTCTCCCACATCTAACTGGCTGCACAGCGTCCGCTCCCTCCACTCTGCTCACTTTGACCGGAGCTCTGTATCGTATTTCCAGTCGACCTGTTGGTGCTCGAAACATTTCCGCTCGGCGCTCTGTACGTTCCATAGTGCCCGTCTGCGTGTGGCGCTAGGAGACAAGTTTGTGCAGGCCGCCGGCACGCTTGTATTCGTCGATAAAGGGGGAGGGTGGGAAGGGCGTTGACATTTTGGCTTCTTCCGCTGGCCAGAAATGATGAATGTAGTTTTGATGGTGGTGCAGAGGGAGGGCGGGTTTGCGAAGGAAGAGAGGGAGTTTATATGTGGTGCGTTTTTGCATGGTTGAGGGGGGGTTTTTTTGGAGGGGGAAGAGGTAGAAGTAAAGAGACAATGGGTGATGCGGTGGGGAGGCGAGGAGGGTGAACAATAATAAGGAGCTGCTAGGGCTGGGTTGGGGGCTGGAATGTGGAGGGACACGACACAACAAAGAGCAAAAGAGAGGGCTAGGCTAGCTAGCTAGGTTCTCGAGGATTTTGCGTGTGCAGGGGAAAATTCAGTGAACATTTCGCGAGGGTGGGTTGTGGTGTTGTGGGAAATTTTCGCAAGGCAAGTTACACACTTGACTGCTCGGTATCTGACTTCTCACATGCACGATTTCCAGAACTTTAATGCATGACGTGTTAATGGTGTTTGATTATAAGAGTTCGCCATTACCGGCGATAGCGCGCCTGCTATCCTTCTTCTGGTTTTAGGGATAGCGGCAAAGAAGCTTGACGACCACTATGGTACACAGCCTTTAACTTCACCATCAAACCAGCCTTCACTCACGTGGTGAAAACTTTCTGCGCTCCGACACAGTCCAGCATGTTATCCATGAGCTCAGGCCAAAAGCGAAGAGCACTTTGACGCGTATCTCCGTATGAGCCAGGCATGATCCTCTAATGCAAGTCAACGTCTAATCAACATGTGCTAGAGTCTGTCATCGTTCTCCTACAAACTCAGCCGAGATATGGTTGAAGTTCCGTTCATTCTGGCTGTCCATTGATTTCGTTATGTGTACTGGTGATACATTTCATAAACATGCTATTAGCATCTCGAAGACGCAAAGCTAGCCACGCTCCTATTATGTCGAGATGCAATTACGCTTATGGGAGATGTAGCGCATCGTGCGGACCTGCGAAATAGATCTAGTGGTGACGATATCACACAAAACCCTATAGCACGAGAGCAAAGAATGCGAGGTCTACTGCCGAAGTTGAAGGAGAGTGAAAAATGTAAGCGGAATTGTCGAGTTTTTCTTATCTATAGTCTCGTAATGTTAATACTTGCCTTTACTGACGGCACTTCTGGTTGAAGATTTCGAATGTGATAGAGCGAAGAAAACTCTCGGACTACAAAACTGGGAGCAGAGCGATGTAAAAGACGCTATGTGTAGCATTAAATGCTACATCAATCCTTCTTGGGGGCTACAATTTCGTGACTTCTAGGGTGAGAGCCGCAGAGAACACTACGGATAGAGCGTATCCTTGCGTTGTTAATAATGAGGCACATTTGTGTTGGTCTCTTCTTCACGTTTCACATAGTCGGTCGTTTAGCATAAATTTTGGTTCCTTTTTGGAGTTTACTACGAAATAACCTGGTAGAGTGTTAGATTACCTTGAAACCTATGCAAGTTAAACAACTAGGCTTTTCCGTAGCAAATGATTTTAGAACGCCAACAAGAATTTTGGTAGTACAGCAAAACGTATCTCAGGGCAGAGATGCGTTCCCCTTCCCAGAAAAAAGAGTCAGCAAAGCAATGCCCATCCTAGATGGTTATTGAGAGCTTCCTTCGACGTCTATGTTCATATTTCTCGTGTTTGGACGCACTTTGGTAGCGAAATATCGAAGATGCATCTCAAATAACCATGTACCTGGTACGAGTCGGCAATCACATTCATAGTTGCCATATCTGTCGGGGTTATGTGGTTTGCTCAAGGAGATAGCTCGCAGTATACATTCCGGATGCGGACGCGACACTGCATTCTCTAGTGCTGACGAGGGGACAGTGATGCCTTAGGCAGCAATAGAGAAAGTCATCGTCAGCCTTAGACCGTATAGTGGTCGCAAATGTGGGCAATTTCCAGGATGAGCTCGAGGGACTTTGAAAGCATCGCGGGTACACCGTTGACGGATCTTCAAAGGCGAGAGTGGCGGTCACGACGAACAAGAGTGGGGTATATCTCAATGACACGAATGGACGACGCATGTGAATTGGCTCGAATCTCGGAATTTCCTTTATTGGTGGCGTGGGTAATGGCCTTTCGACTTGTTTCGCGTTATGTATTTGCATAAATGAAGCTTGGGTACTTTGTGCTCGACGAATGCCACCACATACGCGTATTGCGGCAAGCACAGTAGGAGTCGTGTGCCCAGAACAGCGGCAGGGAGCCTTCCAAGGCCTTTAGGCTTTGTGATGTCTTCCTTTCAACCGCACCACGATTGCAAAATGTGATCCCAACAATACTAGCCAAAAAGATACGTATCACTGCCGTGACGCAGTATGAGCAACAGTCACATCACCAACCAAAGCAGGGATTCCCTGCGAGCATCGAATTCCAGTCTTTTTCCGAGGCCACCCATTGGCCACACTCAAGATCTTTCCGATATTCTTCTTATGTATTCCAACTCCAGGATCCTGACCGGAAGAAACCATTTATTTGAGGGGAATAGCGCGCTTTGGGCAGGGAGCTGTGATTGCGAAGGGCAAAGTGCAGTGGTGGAAACGGCGGACTGAAACTAGAAGGGCGGTATGCAGGATGCTCTATTGCAGAGGCGTGGGGAGGCACGGGTCTTGAGATTCGATACCTCGGTAGTGTCTAAGCGCGCTTCAAATCCACAAATCACACTCCCCAGCCTAAACCATTCCTTCGCCAAATCGAGTTAGCACGCGCGTTGCGCCATCCCGACCGAAAGATCCCCTTTTCTTTTTCCTCACACACGAACGTGCATCAAAAAATCAAATTTCACGGAGACACATCCGTCGCCGCACGCCGTCACCGGAAGGACGATAGTTTTCGAAAAGGAATATCGGATCTGCACCCTCGAAGGAGTACTTTGCTAATACAACACGACTCGCACTAATACGCTTCCCCTGCTATACGCGCTCCTCCTATAGCCCTATACATGCAAGTCAAATACCCGCTATACATATGAGTACAAGTCCTTACCTCGCACGACCCACTATAAGCGCTATAGAACTGCCAGTGCCAACGTGTACGCTGTACCTACCGTACCGTACCGTACCATGCCTGCTCGAGGAGCGTTTGGGATGTAGGAGCACAGGCCGTCATGTACGTGACGGGCGCCTCAGCCAGGGAGAGCGGCGCTAGGCCGCGTGATTGGACAGGAGAGTTTCATCGTTTTCATGCACGTGATGGACCCGTATGCACGTCGTTGGGAGCGCTAAGCTGCTTTGAACACCCCGTGCTTATTTGCCCTGCTCATCGTCTGCTACACGGCCTGCGTATACCAACATCTGACCCTTCCTGCCTGTATGTACGTAAAAACGCCCTTCACACGCCCTGCCTACACAGGAGTCTAGCACAAGTTTGCGCAACTGCGGATTCGTCTCTTCATAATATTGTTTGGAGGCCTCACCCACCAGAACGTCCGTCCGGGCGCTTAACCCGCCCAACCATTCGCCTGGGCCAGCCCCCTACCCCCGTGCGCCCCCTGATTCGTCGCCCGCCGGCGGGAAGGTTACGCACAGTTGGGCCCCCGTCCAGAGGCCCTCCTCACCGGTGCCCCGAAGCCCATCCTCCATCCATCGCTCAACCTCCCTCCTTCCCGTGCTCGTGCAAAAGCTACTTCTGCGCCCTAATTGGTCACCAGCGCTGGATGTGGCAAAAGGCGATTAGGGCTTGTGATTGGATGCACGAGGCGTGTACGTGACGGGAGGAGGGGAACGGTCTGGGAAGATGGTGGGAAGGGCGTGTTGTGGTTGACGTTTGAGAGCGGGCGGCTGATCCGCGAACGCGTGGCAGGTTGGATAGGGTGGTTCTTACGTACGGTATATCGATGCGTCGTAGTGTGTTAAGAGCCAGGTTGTCGACGCCGCTTTGCCTTCACCTTGGTGTGTCCGACCGTCACGCATGAAGAACGGGTGAGATCGTCGGGTCGCGTGTCTTATGCATCGGCGATGACTATAGTTCTAGAAGAAATGTTTCGTTATGCGTTATCAAACCGCAGACGTCAATCAAAGTCAGGCGACTGTGAGTGAACTCTATGTGGGTGCAAGTGTAAGAGATGCAAGATAAAAATATCGATTGCTATGCGGTATCGCGCGCAGTTCACCACCGTGAAAATGCCAGCCAGCGCATCTCGTCGCTCTTCTCATCATCTCGACGTAGGCGCCAGACGGAGCCCTGTCTGCTCCCCGCGCGCTCTCCTCTAATACCGCCAATACCCATCGGCCGGGCGTAATGCCAACTGCCCTCCATCGTCTTCAGCCAGAGAGAAAACCCCGGCCAATCAAACCCTTAACACCACCAATAAATCCCCGTTAGCGCCGGCGCACCCAGAGAGGTATCCGCGTTGAAAACAATAATTCCCATCCAAAAGCCCTCCAATATAGGCCAGAAATTTTGCCTTTGCGCTCCAGAAACCACTGGTATTTCGTGTGAGAGAACATGACCTCGTGTCCCTAAAAATAGGATGAACAAAGAAAAGAGGGGCAAAAAGTGGTGTGAGGTGAAGCGTGGCAAGGTGACGCGATGGTATTGCCCAGTCGCTCCGGTGGGATGTATGCGGAGGTAGTCGCGAAAGGAATGGTTGCGATCGAGTCGCCGGGACCCAAGGATTACTATGAATCGGATGGAATGGCCAAAGAGCAGCGACCAGACGGATTATGTGCAGCGTACTCGAGACACTTGTTGTGATAGGCGCCCTACTGTAGCGCTAATCGAAGCCGAACCAAACAGTGTGGTCGTGAAGTGGTGCAACAAGACTGGGCGGCGGTTGAGTAACCACCAAGGTTGCGAGCTCAAGACTAGTGGCGCGTTCTTTTGTTTACTCCAATTTTCTTCTCTTGCCGCGCGGTGCGGGGTCGATTTGAGGGAAGCCTGGCGCTTTGGCATCCACTGGTGTGTTGCTGTAAGTTACTGTGCGAGTAACGACTTCTCGCACGCTCACGCGCCTAGCGCGGCCAGCCTTCTTTTCGAGATCCCACGTCCTGGGTGAAACTGCAGAGTAGGGAGAATTTGTTGAGTTTGCTGAGTTTGCGCTCGCCGGTGACCGCACCGTCGCAGGGGAGTGATATGGTGACTGTGGAATGTAGAGGCGAGGAGTGCGCGCTGATGATGGCCGTCTGAAAGGTGATGGGGGAGGAATTGTGACTGTCTGCTCTTTTGACTGCCCTTTAGGCAGAGGCGCAGTCTTAGGGACGTCTGAGGCAGGCTCCGACTTGATGTGATCGCAGTTGCTGCAGCTGCTGGCTCTTGAGGTAGCCGGCGTCGAGGGCGCAGTCTTGCTTTTGTCGGCAGGCCCAGAGGTCAATGTAAAGGAGCCACTGGAAGCTGATGACGTTACCGAAGCCATGGATGTTGGTCGATTGCCCTCGAATTTGAATGTTGTGCTGGTTCCCGTAGACATGGGGCTCATGAGAACAGGCGAGAGGGTCTTGAGGAAGTTCAGGTAGGCGACGGGCGGTGTGATGGGCGTCTTGATTGACTCCTCCCTCTTGAGGGTCGCAAATGTGGGAGTTGTCGCAGAGAGCACCATTGGGGACCGCAGTTCAGACGGATAGGTGGCAGACACAGGCGTCTTGAGGGCCGACAAGGTCGGTTTGGAGTCAGTCGCAGCCATGACGGGAGAGCTAGATCCAGTGGGTAACGAGAGACTAGGCTGATGGTGTAGGAGGAGAGAAGGCTGCGTTGACCTGCTTCTACACAAGTTACAGAAGACCGATTGGTGAAAAGAACGCAGAGCAGACGGAAGTACTTGGCCGGGGTGCAGGGCGTGTTTATTGTGTACAGCGACGCGGGCTCTTTGTTCAGTGGCCGCTTGGTGGGCCTTGGGGGGTGCGACGCCTGCTAAAAAAAAAAGCGGGCGCTTCGTGGTCGGACGCGGGGCCTTGCTGATTCAAAGTGCCCGCCGCTTAGGCCTCTCCGCGCTGTGATGCAAAACAGCCGTTGCGCTGGGACCGGGGGCGAATGAGACGGGCCTCTCGAAGCGCCCGGACAAGGCTCGCGGGTCTGTGCGCTGGCGAACAGCTTCAATACCAGGCTGCTGCAATTGGCTGCACGCTGCTGAAACGACGTGTGTGATTTGCCTGCCGCCCTTGCAGCTGCTCTTCACGAAGCTGCTGCTCGGTCTGTCTGATTGGCGGGCAGATGTTTGGTGTGGCTGTCGGTCCGTGGACGGCTGTGAACTGACCGCGTCCAAAAAGCGAAGGAGACTGATGCAGGCCGGGGGAGGCAAACGTGGTAGCCCGGTCAGATTGACGATGAGGAAGAATGTGAAACCGAGACAGGCCGATGATACGAGACGGCTGAGGGGCGGGAGAACCGGACGACTGATGAAAGCGGTGCAGAGCCTATTTGGAGATTGAGGCGAAGGCACTGTGCGAACGATCGCCTCGTGGTAACTTCTATCTTTTTATGCTGCTTGCAGGCGCTGGCTGTGTGTATGCCAGTCGCGCGCTTCCACATGAGACTTCTCCACGCCGCCTGGTGGCCGCGATGGACCACCCGTTGGACAGCTTCGCTGGCCTTCTCTGAACCGCCCTCGTGGGCGCGCGCCTTACCATACCAGCGCTTGCACCCCTGTCCGAACGGAGGCGGTGCGAAAAGGCTTGCTTTAACCCAACTTCACAGGTCCGACCTCCTCCCTGAGCGCTTTGACTGAAACCTTCAAATTGCGGCGCTAACACCTGATCCTTCAACGTCCAGTGCTACATCGTGGTACCTGGGCTGGATGAGGCATTGTACCTTTCCCATATGGTACCGCCATACCTTCATTCTGCTGGCAGAGCACATCCCGGACTCTGTTCGGGCCAATCGTGACCTAATCCTGCAAGTGATGGAAAGCCACGCGCGGAGATTTTATCATGTAAGATGGGGCCACAGCGACCCGCCAGGTCCATGGGGGCTATGCTCCGTAGGAACAGGGCTCTGACTAAGAGACCCGCGCATACAAACTCTCAAGATACGAGCGCACGTAGAGTATCGTCGTCGTGTATTTCCTCATCAAAATATGTCCGCACATTATCACCTACCATGATGGTCGGGTTCTGTGCCGATGGAGACTGCAGGTCATCCCGGGCCAGGAGACTGGTGTGTTCCCCAAAGTGCACACGGCCGTCGAATCGCCTTGTTTTGGACAAAGTAACAAAAGGTTCCTGATTGCGCTCCGCCGTCTGCTGGTCTACACAAATCATCTGGCATCTGCGGCATGGTCCCAACAACTCAAAGTATTGCTGGCCGATCTGGAGGTAGCGCCAATCGTCTTCCGCATATGGTTGTTCCGCCCCGGGCGGGTAGTGCGGATTTTCAGCAACCACTATATTGGCTCGGAAGACCTCTGCTTGCGCCGCCTTGCCGCCTTCTGCCTTGATAAGTTCATTGAGGCGGTTGAGGCTTGATCGGGAAATTGTCAATATGGGACTCTCATTCGACAGAAGTATGGGCTTCGAAACTGTTGTCCCGGGCATTGCTGGTATTGTTTCCGGAAACGCCCCGGGTATGCGCGTCCTGCTAGACATGTCTTTCTTCTGCAAATGGGGCTTTGAGTGTCTTGCGCAAGCCAATGGGCCACTCCCGTTCCCGACAGCTGGGAAGCGAGCGAGATGACAAGCCACTCCTAGAGCTTGGGAGAAGAAGTCTGATATCCGGGACGACCGATAGGTCTTCGCCTGGATTTGGTCTCCACATACTTGAGCACTGGTGTCCTTGTACATAGACTCTTCGGTAAACAACCGCGGATCGGCGGAGAGAGGCACACTTATCTCGTTGGCGAAGGTCGTATCTCGCAATATGCCTGTCAACTGTACACGTAGGACGCCTTCCTCCAAGTCAATGCTCGGACGAATGAGGGCCATCTTGGAGTAGCGCTTCTGACTTAACGCTACTCCGGTACCCTGGTGCACGAGACACCATTCGCGGTCCCAGGCCAGACCTTCGCGCCGCACTTCCCACGCTACGCCCGGCGGCACGCTAAACGCCCCACAACTCTTGATCGGGTAAACTGCCAGGCTTTGCACGTGTAAACGGCTGTGGGTTGGTGGCTCTGTGCCCAAGGACACCACTGGCGGTGTCAGAGGAGGCGGAGTATCTTCAACGAAGAACTCGCAGATGAAGTCGGCAAATGAGGTAACATCTTTCAATGTGCTCATTGCCCCAAGACTGACTCGGATCATTCCTGTTGGCTTCGCGCGGATGATGTCGTTATCATTGCCGCACCGCTGTCCAGCCGAGAAGTTCTCTTTCATCTCCCATGGCGCAAGGTCCAACGAGGATGCTACGCCGCCAGGATTGCACAGGCCCCCAGTGCGCAGTTGAAAGTTCCTTACAGCTGCAAGTTTTTCCACTTCTGCGTTGCTGACCCAGCCGCCACATGGGTTTCGGAGGTTGAATGCCACAACCGGTCCTTGCGTAGCGGAATCACCGTACATAGCCGCTTTGTCGTTGTAGATACGACATACGCTTGTTCCGTTTGCATGTTTCAGCGATTTCAGATCATCGTACAACTTCAATGCCAGGAAGGATGTATGTCTCGAGATCTCGTCCAGGGACCTGTATAGTTCTTGATGTACGCTCATTGCAGCATCGAGGGCCATGATGCTGTGAATGGGCAAGGTACCATCTTCCAATCTCTCATGCAGTGCAGCTTTCTTTGCGTGCCACTGTTCTTTCATACAAACCTGTGTGGGCGCTAAGATCAGCATGTGCCTCAGTATGTGCCGTATTACTAGGGTATACTCACTACCATCTCAACTGTGCCACCACCGAAGTAACGACGCTTATCAAATACAGATCCCGCAGCTTTCCGGATGATCAGTGCGCCTAAATCTGGGAATCCGAAGACCTTGTACAGACTCAATACTGTGAAATCCGGGGCACAACTAGCGTCACTCAAATCGAGCGGCGAGGTTGACACGAGGGCAGCCGCATCCAACAACGTGTACACGGAACCTTGCTTTCTCATGCGTATACGGCGCACCCAGTCCAAGGGTAGCCGGCGCCCGTTCATGTTGGACTGCGCCGGATATGCAAAGAGGCCGAGCCGGTCACCCAGCTTACCCTCCACTTCTTCCACCCATTGGTCAACTTCTGCGTCCGTTGTAAAACAGCGGTGTCGTGTAGCAGCCTCACGGACTCCAATCACGCTTGTGTGCGCATCGCGATGGTAGCCGTACCAATAGCCCTCCTCTTGATCGCGAAGCGCCTCCATGACCAACTTGATTCCTGCGGTGGCATTGGCGACAAAGACGACGTCGAAGTCAGCCGGGTCTGCCTTGAAAAGACTCAACAGCCGCAGTCTAACATCTTCGATGCGGCGGGTTGTCAACTGGGACGCATTCGAGGCGGAGTGAGGGTTGCCGTAGAGGTTGGTGATCATATCGTTGGAGAAACGCTCGATGAGTGACTTGGCGTATAATGTAGTACCGGCATGGTCAAGGTAGGTAGTGTCTACAAGCAATTAGCAAAAGCGCTTTTGTAGCATTTAGAGTTGCTTACCCCGGAGCATAGGGTATTCGCGAAGGCGAAGTTCCTCGACGGCTTTGTCGTAGCTTACGCGCGCGTCCTCCATGGTGGCAAACACCAAAGGAGACTCGCGAATCTACCTTAGGTCTTTGAAAAGAGCAAGAAAAGGAGAGTCAGAGAGGCACATTTGAATGTACAGCCGTTGCTTGTGAGAGTGGGGGATGGCGAATCTGCAGCATAGTGAGCAGCGCGGTAGACCGCGGTCAGCTCCGACAACCGATTTGTGAGACGGCGATCACCCGCGATCGGGTCTAAGCCTATCTCACTCGGGATTTGTGTATTTCCACAGAAATAATAGCATGGAGCAAATGGACTGGCAGGGCACATACGCTGCGTTGTTGTTCGACGTTGGCACACTGACTGAGTTCACATGCAGGAAGCGTGGGGGTGCACAGACCACTGACCCTGGAATGAAGCGACCGACCATTCACACCACAATACATCACAAACTATTCCAGGGAGGACGCAACAATCCAGGATCAGGTGCTCTACATAAAACCAGTCATATACTTGTCTTTTAATTTTTGAAACCACGCTAGAATCACGACACTATTCAGCTGGTCATTTATATACTAGTCAACCTTGGAACATTGGAACCTTGGAACTTCGATGCCCACATTGGGTGTCAATCAAGCTCTTGCATTCAACATGAAAAGTGAAGCAACCAATGTCCTGAACCTAGAGCCTAATCTTTGCAGAACATACGACCAGGCACACTAAAACGTGTAGCAACTTTTCAAACGCTGAACAGATGACGTTGAGGCTTTGTCCAACTGTACAGCTCCTCATACAGTCTGCGTGAGCTCAAAACCTTGTCTCCAATTCCAGGCTCCCCTTTTCCACCTGTAGTACAAGTCTACGTGCGGCGGAGCACAACAGCGGGTGTTCCTTCATTGGTCCTCAACTGCGAGCCGGATCTGGAGCATCAAGCCGTAGATGGCTCCGACCATGTACGAGCACTGCTTGGCCGCGTCCTTGGTATACATGTCGATGATGGCGGTCTGTGTTCGCGAAGCCGGATCCCGCTCTACCATCTTGATATCGCAGCTGTTCGCATGTGTCAGCCAAGTGTACAAGTGATATATGGCATGAGGAAAGTAGGGCATCCCGCGTGCGACTACGGGATGTGAATGGAGAGTTTGGCGAGGTCTGTTACTTACATATCGTACCTGAACTCGTTGAAGAACCAGGCTACCTCCTCGACATCTGCATCTGCAGCGATGTTCGATACGATAAGTCGACGGGGTAAGAGGTTCTTCTCGTTCTTCGCCTGGTACGCCGCCTCTTCTTCGAGGGTTTGCTTGATGACCACATTTATTTCCTCCTCCGCTTCTTGAATGAGTCGAATGTTTTTACGCACAGCCTCGTGTCCGGACGGACCGGAGCTAAACAGGTACGTGGTCCACCCTTGTATCACCTCCCAATTGATCCCAGCATTTTCGAATAGAAGCGCAATGAACAAAGGCAGATCCTCCGACGGGATCTTGGCATCTGGCTTGGTGTCTTTCTCGGCTTCATGGGAAATCTCGGCTTCGCGCTTCATGTCGTTCTTAACCCGTTCCGAAATAGGTCCAACAACAAAGGGCGGGACACGCTGTGTCTTCGATGGAGTGAAATTGGTAGAAGTCCGCTCAGGTGGTGGCGACAGTATCTTCTCTAACCTGGTCATGAGCGGTTAGTGACGGTATTATATGGCCCTGGTATCACTCGTCTTCCGACAACCCTAGGTTTCCGTAGACATAAACATGGCTCACGGACAAACTTAGCGGAGACGTACTTGTTTTGGATTGGGCCTAGGCTCTCTTCCTCATGTTCCACGTCCGAAGGCTCGGGCTTCGCTTTGAATTGGAGCGAGCGCTTCGACAACGACTCGAACATACTCTGCAAATCCTCGTCCTCACTGACAAGCTCTGCAGGCTCAGGCGACGGTGTGGAAGAGGAACGCAGCAGATCTGGCCATGTTAGCACAGACAACAAATCCCGAGTTGGGTATCTCACCATCACGTTCGTTTTGAAGCTCAGCTATTCCCGCGGAGGTCACTTCCTCTGCAATGGATCCGCCAGCCGTCGCGACGTTGCTATTCGCAGAAGTGGTATCGTCGACAATAGTTGTGCTCCTACTGGAAGGTGAAGAAGAGAAAGGGTAGTCCACGAGCGGTTGCAAAAACGGAGTCGGCGACGTCAGCGTTCGCTCGGAAGACATTGGTGTGGTAGCACGGCTAGCGGGGCGACTTGCGACCTCCTTTGCCGCCGTATCACGCCGCTTCGACGCATTCATGAGAGTCTCCGAGATACTAGCAAGCTGTTTACTGAGAAGTCCCGTTCCGGGCGACTGGAGACCGTTTATATGCCGGGATTTTGTCTTGGGCGTCATTGTGGACTCGGCGC
The DNA here is from genome assembly GCA_010015655.1 of Bimuria novae-zelandiae CBS 107.79. Taxonomy (NCBI): domain Eukaryota; kingdom Fungi; phylum Ascomycota; class Dothideomycetes; order Pleosporales; family Didymosphaeriaceae; genus Bimuria; species Bimuria novae-zelandiae. The sequence continues at coordinate 113,533 of ML976772.1, forward strand.
TGCGGTCAATACACGCGATTCTGGATCAATCGCAAACAGTTCAATTGGGCAAGAGCAAGCGAAAGCTTGTACAAGAGGGCGACGGAAGTGTTAACTTATGATCGAGCTGATTGGGAGGCCACGGTTGGTGTCAACCGGTGCGAGCTGGTTGCCAACGGAGGTGTGTTCGGAGCGTTTGTGTGGCGAGGAAGGAGCGACTAAGACGAGCGCGAACAAACGGAATCGACAAGGACCGGAACTGACACCTGGGACATAAGTGACCGTCAAAGTGAAGCGCGGATATCTTGAAGAACTGCACCCGTCCCTTAATGAATGCTGAATGACGGACTGCAATTTTGTCCTAGCGCCTCAATTTTTGTACATGTTATACAACTTTGATCCGCACCATCCGATGTTTATTCCCAAGTTCCATAGCTCTTGAATGTTTCCCTGGACGTCTAAGTTGTATTGAAGATACTCATCCACTTCTGTATCGTGCTTTCGAGGTGGGCGTATTAGACAATGGCACAGGCGAACCCTGAAAGTGAAGAATCAAAAGAGCTTGGAAGATGCAAGAACGAGACAGACCTTATAATTCATGCAACGTAACCATTGCCATATTGTCGCAAAAGGTATATCCTAAGCAGCGCCCTCTTTTCCTAACCTCGGGTATCCCATACGTGCGTATCCCCCATACGTAACACCAGCCCCAGGTATCCAATGTAGTCCATACTACCAAGCAAATACAAGAATCGCCATACAATCGACCACCTTCCCAATCCTGCCTTCCACAACTCTGTGATACGAACCGAACTATTGCTTCTTCTTTCCCGCCGTCTTTCTCTCCGCCTCCTTCTCCTCGATCTCTTTGATCTCTGCTTCCTCCTTCCTCAAGGCATACCACTGCCCAGCCTGCAACACCAGCACACCGACCAAGACTAGCGCCAAAATCGTGTTGCTCGCCGCGTAAACCCTCAAGGTATCTTCCCGACTAATGTAGTCCGCCGCATCCGGATCCTCGCTCGGGTCCACATTGCCGTAGATACCTGCCGTCACCACGCGCAATCCCTTCACGATATTCGTAATATACACAGTGATTCCGGCCATGTAGAGCACCAGCGACGCGCCGTCGAACAGCATGTTGGCTTGCGAGGCCTTGTAGAGTTTCGTGAGGAAGCCGAGGAGTCCGGTGCCGATTACGATGTGTAAGATGCGCGAGATCAAGGGCGGCGACGCGTGCAGAAATTTGAGGTGGGACTCAAGGATGTTGAAATAGACATCGCGGGGTCCGTCGGGGGTGCTCCATAAGATATTGTAGTCATACGGGAACGAGGAGAAGAGGATCCCGAGAAAGAAGCATACGGCTGTCAAAACTGTCAGTAAGTGCCGTTCATGCGTGCGCGTTGCGCTGCCAGGTGGGGTAGTATCTTACGCCCGATGATCAGGAACGTCCCAAATGTTCCTGCTGCCATTTTTGCGACGTGCTGGGTATATCTGTGCAATTCGCGACTCGGGATGTGCGCTGTATGTAGACAGAGGGTGCGACCGGAGAGGAAGATGTAGTTGCTCGCGAAAATACCCGTCGGACCCGGGCCACGGGTCGTTCGTGTGAAGGCCTGGGCTTATTAACCAATTGAAGTGCTTGGTGTTGGGCGTTAGCTTGTTACGGAAGTTGTTCTCGCCTGTAGCCTGTCGCTTTGTGGCTCGGTTTGTTTGCAAGTGAGATAGGCGAAATTACAAAAGAACCAGGTTGCATTGGGGCTCGCTTTGGTTGTCAGACGGCAACACGATGATGGCTAGTTGCAGCACGCGACAGCCCTATCACACCATCACATCATCGGGCTTGGCAGCACCATCACGCAGAGTCGCAAACCTCTTCACGATGGATTCATGCGATTAAGACGCACGCCAGACTACGCGCAAATGTGGCAGTGGTAGACCAATAATACGTAAACACGTGGCTATTCAAGCCTACATCTTCGCCAATGCAAAGTGACACTGAACGCCTGGTACGCCATGCTCATGAACCGCATACGGGCCCAGACAATGTCACTGAGACCTTGTGGTCTAAAAATCGTCATTGTCCACATCTTCGTTGCCAGCTTCGATGAAGACAAGTCGTGTGCCTTCTCCAGTCGTCTGCCAGACCTATACGCAACCGTTAGTCTACTCCTGAGACTTGAAGAGGGGGTTTTTGAGAACTTACATCCAGCATTGAGTACTCGTCGATTGCCTGCTCGAATTGATTTGCTGTGAAGCCCTTGGCAAGCACTCTCTCCCTGACTCTGCGCAGGTCAAGCTCGCCTCGGCTTCCGTCACCGACAGCAGCAGCACCGCTAGCCTCCATGGTCTTGATGAGATGGTAGATCTTGCTGCTCGGCGTGTGGTCGTCCTTGCGATTCTCGTCGGTATACAAACTAGCCTTGCTGACCTCGACGATCCTAAGAGCTTCATCGACATCCTCCGTGATCACATCCTCCGCGAATCGCAGACGAGCAAGAGCCTGCGAAAGACGGAGAACGCCTAGTAATGTACGAGACGAAGTGTGAGTGAAGGCTTTCTTGGTGCCTTCATCACGCTTCTGTTGCTGTCGCATACGCACGTAGGCCCCAACCATGTAGTCCGAGACCTCTTTTGGTATCGTCGGTCGGTATGATCGTGCACGAGCGACCCATTGGCGCACTTCTGCAGGGGTGAAAACGACACCTCCGGGCGCCTCAGGGTGTGCGTTGTGCATATGAACGTGGGTTACGTGCCGGGCGAGCTCCTCGTCCGTGTCTCGTGAAGGGGTATCAAGAATCAAGAAAAGAACGTCGAAACGGGACAAAAGCGCAGCTGGAAGGTTGATATTTTCGACAGGCGAAATGCGAGGGTTGTAGCGGCCGTAGAGAGGGTTAGCCGCAGCCAGAATCGATGTACGAGCGTTTAGAGTTGTGGTGATGCCGGCTTTGCTGATAGAGATCGTCTGTTGCTCCATAACTTCATGGATCGCCGTTCGATCGCCGTCGTCCATCTTGTCGAATTCATCGATGCAGCACATGCCGTTGTCAGCTAGTACAAGAGCACCGCCTTCCAGCACCATCTCGTCTGTGACGGGGTCACGCATGACGGCAGCAGTGAGACCAACTCCACTGCTTCCGCGACCAGTCGTATATACGCCACGGGGAGCAACCTTGGTGATATATTTGAGAAGCTGAGATTTGGCCACACCAGGATCACCCATCAAGCAAATGTTGATGTCACCACGGATGCGCATACCGTCGCCGACTTCTTTGGTCACACCACCGATCAGCTGCAGAAGTAAGGCTTTCTTGACATCGACATGACCGAAGATTTCTGGTGCGATAGAACGAGAAAGGTACTCGTACAATTGGCCAGTCCTCTCGAGCTCGTTCATTCTCTTCAACGTGGGCTGTGCCAGAACAATATCATCGTAGGCCTTCTTGTGTTGCATTACATACTGGGCCTCTAAGTAGGTGTCGGTGAGCAACCCAGCGCGAATGGCTTTGAAGCCAGTGTAAGGGGTGGGCAGGAAGATGCCGGCGCAGTCAATAACATCACCAGGGCTGATTTGGCGCACCAGATCCCCGTGGCAGTGGATAGTCATTTGTCTAGGGATGTGACCAACAGGAACTTGATCGGCCATTTCCTGGATTTTTACTTCCTGGAAGGGCAGGAATTTAGACGCCCGCGTAGACAAGAAGAGTTGTCCCTTAGTGTTGTTCTTTTTGCAGTCATCCGAAGGGCATTCTACCAAAGGAGTGAAATGCTTGCTTGTGACCGGCTGGAAGATCTCGCATCCACAGCGATCGCAGGAATATGCGTTGACCTGGATGGCGGGCTTGACATCTGATACCCTAGTGGCAATACCACGGACAGTGATAAGGTGACCCAGGTGTTCTCCTCGGACGTGTCGCACAGCGAGAGCCTTCATGCTCCGCTGGCTGCTAGCACCAGCTGGCACTATGGGCTTGAAGTTCAAGGTGTAGCGACGCGTTAGGGCGGGAGGAAATATCAGCTCTGCTGGTGCCTGGCCACCGTCTTCGCCTTGTTGCTCTTGCATTTTCTCGTTGCGCTTCGACCGTTGGGTCATGATTATGTCCAAAACATCGTCTTTGAAGCTACGGTCGCGGTTAGCACAGCATGTTGGGACCTCCAGAGGATCCTACCTTGGCTCTTGCGTGGGTTGAGGCAGTACTTTGTCCACGGCTCTGGAGAATATCTCAATGTAATGGTGACAATTGCGCTCTATCGATTCAACGAGTTTCAACTGACGTTCGGGATCCACAGCTTTTTCCCACTGAAGTACATGTGTTAGCATGCATTATTGCCAATTGTATGAAGGGTGCGCACCGTATCTAGATCGTTCAAGTCAATGAGGACATTGGTCCTTGTCCTGTCCGCGATATCTTGCAGCATCTCCATGTACTTTGCCTGGGTTCGGCGGCGTCTTCGACTCGCACCCGGCGCGGGGTCGTCTGAGTCGTCGACCATGTCGTAGTCTGCGTCATCGCCGTCGCCATCGAGATTCAGACCCTCGAGCTGGTCTGCCGCTTCCGTCGAAGACGACTTGAAGTTCTGGAGGAAGTCCACCAAGGCGGCTAGAGAGGCGTTTGTTAGCTATAGTAAGAACGCATTTTGCACAGTACACAAACCTTCCTGCTCCTCGTAGTTTACATACGACTTCTCTCCAAGAAGCGCCATGGCTTCTCAAGTGTTCAAGGCGGCGCGCGACGTGCGATTGTAGGCTGCAAGTCGTTTTGTTGGAGGGGAAATAGTCGCGATAATGGGGCTGGCGATCCTTGGGGCCAGCGCGTTCAAGGTTTCGCGTCGCGCGTCGCCAGGGGCTGCGAGTCGTGATTGGCTGAGGCTGGCAGCTGTTCTGCCGTCTGTGACCGCCTCGAGAGCTCCCAGCCCGCGCCGAATACCTCGGCAGCGCTGTGCCTTCGGAACCGCAGTGTGAGCTGCTGAGGGCAATCTTCATTGATACTTCACTCAGACCCCGTCATGGCGCCACCAAAAAAGCCTACAGGCCAGGTTGCGCCGGCTGAGATTGCATTGCAACAGTCACTGAAGAATTGTCTTGTGAACCTGCCCTCTTCGCTGGTTTCCGTACTGGTGAACGCCAACACTGTATGCAATGCGCAACTTCCTATTCTGTGACGTGGACACTCATCCCACATAGGTCGCGCAGAATGTCATTGTCGAACTCTCATACCGCCAGCCTCCCCCACCCGGCGCCTCAGAATCGAAGAATACCTCCCCGCAGAAATCGGTATTCCTAGGATGGACAGGCATGCAGAGCAAGCGCAAGCTTGCACCAGTGGTCAGTCGCGAGGGTCTGAGCGGCACAAGAGGCGGGCCTGCTGCAAGGGAGCAGGATGTGCAGACGGTCGAGCTGGACATGACGTTTGCGCGCCTGATCGGATTGAATGAGGGGCAGAAGGTTGGGATTATACTTCATGTGGACCCTCCGCAAGCGCATACCATCAACATCGAGCCTCTGACGCCAGTGGATTGGGAGATGATCGAGCTGCATGCTCAGTTTCTCGAATTGAACTTTTTGTCTCAAATACGAGCTCTACCCAACCCACAAGCTCAGTCGTCGCATCCGTTAACCTTACATCTATCACCGACTACCACAGCCAATATTATCGTCACATCGGTCGCACCCGCCCCATCTGCAGAGTCTCAGTTCGTCAAGATTTCGCCTGATGCGGAAGTAATCGTGGCTCCGAAGACCCGTCAAAAGGCGGAACGCAGTACTGGTCGCGAGAGTCGAAGCGTTGGTGGCGCTTCAAGGAAGAGTGGGAAGAGTACCGCCAGTACTGTCAGGCGACGGAGTGGTCGAGACGAACACGCGAGTCGCGGTATTGTATTCCTCCGTGGTGTAGACCGCAATATCGCCAAAGAGTGGTTCGATGATGAAGAAGAAGATACCTCCGAAGGGCTCAAGATATGGGTAGATAAGGATGTCCTCCTTACCAAAGCCTTGAGAGGGGTCACATGGGTATCTGTGGCTGTTGTGAAGCCTGCAGGCCTGCAAGAACCCGTGGATATGTCCAAAGAACAGGAGCAAGAAAAGGCTGCTTCCCGAATTGTGGCTAGAATTGGAGCCTGGGATGATGCACCCGACAGTCGTCATGTTGCTCTGTCTTCTGATCTCTGTCGTGTCTTCGACTGTGAAGGTCTTGTGGGCGGCCTCGTTCGTGTAGAAGCAGCTCCGAACCAGACCCCGAAGCCGTCGTCCATCAAGCCGCAGGGCACCGGGAGCAAGGATAAAGATCCATTTGTCAAAACGATAAAGATCTTCCCGTTCTCGTCGGCTGCGAGCCAAACTCAAGCTTCATTCCGGTTCGGCGGCGAGTTGAAGCAGGAACAAGAAGAGGCTACAAAGCGAATCAAGGAAACGTATGGCAAAACAAACGGGCTTTTTGACGGGCCTGTCACGGACGGCATGATTTTACCTCCTATCAGCGACTCAACGCTGAGCTGGCAGGGTGGCATGGTACGATTCGATCCACCACAGCCTGCTTCATCAGTTGCATGGGTCCTGTTTTCCGAAAGAAAGCCAGCGGTAGAACTTGGTGGCGAGGTTTCCGCCCCGTCAGGCTGGACGAAAGGACTGCAGCAAGGAGAACCGCTTCCGTCAACCCCGCCGACGCTGGTCGGCATTGACTCACTTGTTGATCAGTTAAGGTCACATCTGACGCACAGCTCGTCCGTATTACTGACAGGAGGTTTGGGGGCTGGCAAGACGATTTGTGCTCAGCTTCTCGCTCACCAACTACGTGCTGAGTTCCTTTTCAACACCGTTTACTTCTCATGCCGCAAGCTTGTGAATGACGAAACGAGGGTATCGACAGTCAAAGAGACGCTTACCCGACTGTTTGCAGCTGCAGCTTGGGGTGCCAGATCGGGCGGAAATGCCATCATCGTCCTCGATGATCTGGATAAGCTATGCCCCGTCGAAACTGAATTGCAAGTTGGCAATGAGAATGGACGAAGTCGGCATGTTAGCGAGAGCATTGTGACAATGGTTCGACAATTCTGTACTCTGGAATCTGGAGTTGTGCTTCTGGCTACAGCGCAGGGGAAAGAATCACTGAACAACGTCATAGTTGGCGGGCATATTGTACGAGAAATCGTCAGCCTGAAGGCGCCAAACAAGGATGGCAGGAGAAAGGTTCTCGAAATGCTAGCCCATCAGGATGAGAAGCCTCAAGCGGGATTACCAAATGGTGTGTCCTCTTCCGGACATACTTTCCCTGCGTCGCCGTCAAACAGCCGCCCTAGCACATCACATCGCAGTCAGGCAAGCGGTTCCAGCATACAACACGACGTTGAACCGGAAGAAGATGGTTTTTTGGTGGATCCCGCGATCGATTTTCTAGATCTTGCCGGACAGACTGATGGATATATGCCTGGTGATCTGGTTCTCCTTACTTCTCGCGCACGTAACGAAGCACTCATCCGCTCTGTCACGGACTCTGCCGATACAAGTACGATATCGTTGACAAGAGACGACTATACGCAAGCCCTAGCCGGTTTTACTCCGGCGTCTCTTCGCAATGTGACATTACAGTCTTCTACAACGAAGTGGGATGCAATAGGCGGCCTACACTCGACGCGCCAAATACTGCTTGAGACCTTGCAGTACCCGACTACCTACGCGCCTATCTTTGCACAATGTCCTCTGCGTCTCCGTTCCGGTCTTCTCCTATACGGTTACCCTGGTTGCGGCAAGACTCTGCTGGCATCTGCTGTAGCAGGCGAATGTGGACTCAACTTTATATCTGTAAAGGGTCCAGAAATCCTTAACAAGTATATCGGAGCATCTGAAAAATCTGTCAGAGACTTGTTTGAGCGCGCCGAAGCTGCCAGACCATGCGTCCTTTTCTTCGACGAATTCGACTCGATCGCCCCTAAGCGCGGCCACGATTCAACAGGCGTCACTGACCGCGTTGTCAACCAACTTCTCACCCAGATGGATGGCGCCGAAGGGTTGAGTGGTGTATACGTCTTGGCCGCCACGTCACGACCAGATTTAATAGACCCAGCACTACTCCGCCCAGGTCGTTTAGACAAGAGTCTCATATGCGATATGCCAGCGCTGGAAGAACGTATCGATATTTTAAAGGCCGTCACGCGCAAACTGCACCTCGCTCCTTCCCTCCTCGAGACTGGACCTGAGGGAGAAAATTTACGCGCGATCGCTCAACGTACCGAAGGGTATTCTGGTGCCGATCTCCAGGCCGTGGTTTACAACGCCCAACTAGAGGCAATCCACGATGCGTTGGGCGACACTGAGCTAGGCGACCCCTCTAAGAGCGGAGACGCAAAGAAGTCCAACTCTGGTCCGGGCAAGCATGGCGAGAACCGCATTCCAGAGTTTACCCATTTCCGTTTTGGCGACTCTAGCACTACACCCGAGGGCTCGAAACCACTTGCATCTAGCCAACTGAGCGAGCGCGCCCTTATTGCACAAAAGATTCAGGCTCTCCAGGCGATGCGTAAAAGACAGAAGCAACTTCTACAGCAACAGCGGCCCGGCGGCAAGGACGAAGAGGAGGGCTCGAAGGACGACGATGAGAGGAAGGAGCCTCAGATTCAATGGTCACACATCGAGGGCTCGTTAGCAACTACACGAAGCAGCATCAGCGCGCAAGAGCGGCGCAGGCTCGAGGGCATCTACAGAGAGTTCGTGGTCGGGCGCAACGGCGAGATGCCCAGCGGACAAGGCGGCACCGAGATTGGCGGCAGGACGAGCCTGATGTAGCGTTATTATCAAAAGCTCTTGTACATCCTATGTAGTTCTGAGGTGCATATAAATTTCGGATATTGTTGCGAGACGGCCCAGTGTTTGTGACGAGTGACGAGCAAGGCTCAGTGAAACGGCCGATGCGGTGCCCCAGACTGCCAATGCGGCCTTGGCGCAGATGAAGCGCGCATGACGAAAGCTTGGTGGTGATCGCTGCGACGACTCGTGATAGAGGCTCCTCGGCAACAGGCGTGGGCATCGCTGGGTGGCGGACGGCAGGAGTTGTTCGCTACGATCTTGGAGGAGTGCTCGTCGCATGCGCGAATTGTGCACCCCAGGTGAGGCATTTCCGTTCCCTAGCCTCGCCTTGGACTCCGCGCCGAGGCAAGCTGGCGGCTCATTCAGATAAGCATGCAATGACCTAATGTGTGCCCCGTGCGAAGTGAATGCGCGCATCCGCTAGACAGGGGGTGTTCGAGTGGAGCCCACGTTGGGGCGGGTCGCACGCTCTGCGAACCAGGAACGCGCCCCAAGAGTCTTTTCGCGGGGACGTTGGGAAACGTGGGCAGCGAAGGACTACCAAGGTAGCCACCGTGGGTAGAGTAGTCAATTGGAGTAGCCATGCGCGTTTGCCTCAGTGAATGCTAGGTAGCAGAGGCCGACACGGCCACTGTTGCCGATCGCGCACACCTCCATCATTCCTTCTTTTTGGCGGCCCCGCTGCGCCCTCATTCGCTGACTCGACGAGCTACCCTGCCCGCCAGGACCAGCTTGCTTCCTGCCCCAACCTTCCCATCTTCTTTTGTCTACGCCGTTCGTCGTCACCTCCACTGTGCCCACTGCTATCCCTCAACTCTCAACTCCTCGCCCGCCCGCTGCACAATCCAGGTACGTATTTATCTCCGTTGACTAGGCGACCATTCGCCGTGGGGAGCTTAATGCCGGGTGACCCGCCGGCTCCCGCACGGGCAAACCAGACCCAACAAATGCCTCATGAAAACTGAATTTTCGGCGACCCGCTCGTCTTATACATAAGGCCGCTACCCACTCGAGACCCTCGGCTGCTCTTTCTTGGATGTCCTGTCTCGCCGTCCTCTCGAGTCCATCTCCAGCCACTGTTCGCGACGCCAACCCGACTGATTTGCTGACCAGCTCTTGTCCCTTCTAGCTTCTGGACAGCTTCAAGCAACCGTCAATCGACTCAATTCCCAGAACACACGTTCTCAGTCGCAAAGGTACGCTGGATCGCCCGTCTACGAAGCCATTGGAGCTCTTTGTTGGGGACCGTGTGCCGATGTTTTCTTTCGCAAAAAGTCTAGCGCCAACGGATCCTCGTCCATAACAAGGCCCAAGCTCTCGGCAGGACTCTCGCGATGCTCTTGTCTCTCGCGCATTGCTTCGCTACTTCCTTACGAACGTACCACTGACGTCGCTGCATAGAACACAGTCACAATGGCCGCCATCGACATGTCCCTCGTCGCACGCGGCGAAGCTGCCCTCGCCCAGCTCGCCAAGCGAAAGAACTTCGCTGCCAGGGAGCCCGGTGTCATCGTCGTGTTCGCTATCGTCGGTGCCGTCGCGATCCTAATGATCGCCCTTTTCATTTCGAAGAGGGTAAGAACGCCCTAGCTCACGGACAAAGACAGTTATGCTAACCCCTTCACCAGATGGCCGCTCGCAAGGGCACAGTCTAAAGATACCCCGTGGGAGAGAGATGGCGGGAGGACGAGACACACGAAGAGACTAGGCCATGTGTATGATGTCGAACCTTGGAAGCATGCGATCGCGAAGGTCTGCCAAAGAGGAGGTAGCGGGGAATCTACTCTGGACAAAATTATCTTCGGCATTTGATGCGCAGTCTGGGGTGTATATTGTTTTTGTATACCACGTTTGCCCTACTATGGAATGAGCTTTCCCTTCGGTTGCGCTGTGGATCAGGACGCCTGGTACGAAGGGTCCGTGGTAATAATTGATAGTCAGGATACCTCCAATGCGCATACACTTGAGACAATACCCGTTGAAGAAATATCGAAGCTGTTTGAGGATTGGAACAAGACATTTGACCCATGGCGTATCAATCCCCCATTTACGCTGTTACCACACACACTCATTAGGCATTACGCAGTCCTTTCGCAAACTTGATTGAGCATATACGCTAGCCAGCCACTTCGTCACTCGCATAAGCCGCACCTGACGATGTCGAATGCTTCGTCATGGTGATTTACCGTGATAATTTGATTACCCATCCCCTTGTATGGGGCTATCTCGGCTTTGCGCTTGCCGTTTTCGCGAGGCGAATTCATCTGGGAAATAACGGCCTCGACCTTGGCGAATTGGCAATACTGTATCCTCATATGGGGTGCTGTGTTCGTGTGGTTATTCTTTTCGACCTTTTCGTTGTTTTCTTTATTTTCCCTGACGAAGCCTTCCTAATTGTGAATCGTGCGCGACTACCACGTATATGCTAATTATCTCTATTTATAGCATTCGGTTTCTTGTCCAAGGAATTATATAAACACAAATATGCAGGGTATCGAGGGGGTATATTCTATCCTCAACCGACATGTCAACCTCTGCTTTTTGCTCTCGACTCAATTCCTCCATATCCGCACCTGCTTATCCGCCCCCCCGCTCCCAACACGCTCCCCGTCGGGACTCCAGTCCAGCGCAAAGACCTGGTCCTGATGACCCGGCAGATCCTGCTTGAGCTTGCCCGTCCGCATATCCCACACCTTGAGCGTAGTGTCCTTGCTACAGCTCGCGAGCAACCGGCTGTCGGCGGAGAAGCTCGCCATGTACACGGGGCCTACGTGTGCGCGCAGCGTGAAGAGGAATTTCCCGTCGCGCGCGGACCACAGCTTGACGTGGGTGTCCCAGGCAGCAGAGGCGAGGAGGGTGCCATCGGGCGAGAAGCAGACTTGGTTGATCTGCTTCTGGTGGCCCGTCATACGGGTTACGGGCTTTGTGCTGCTGAGCGGGGTCCATAGGAAGAGGGTGCAGTCTTCGGAAGCGGTGGCGAGGCGCTCGACGATTTCGCCGTTGAGGGTGGCGGCTCTTTCGAAGCGGGATTTTGCTTTTGAGAGTTTTTCTTCGGGCGTGGGAGGGATCTTGCCGGTGTGGTCATGGTAGGAGGTTCGGAGGACGAAGTCGGTGGAGAGGGCAAGGTGGTTGACCCAGTGGGCGTGGCCGGATAGTGTGTGGACGAGGGTACCGTCTTGCGCGTTCCATACTTTGATGGTTTTGTCGTGCGAGGACGTGTATATCCTTCCTGTGCCGCCCCACTTCACGCAAGTGACGTTGCCTTTGTGGCCTGAGAGCGCGTACTCTATCCTTCCTCCGACGGCGTCCCACACTCTGACTGTCCCGTCCTTGCTCGAACTGGCTACCCTTGGTCGCCCTTGCTGCTGCAAATGATACGGTTCCCACGACAGACTCGTGATGAAATTCGTGTGTCCCTTCAACGGTCCGCCAATCTGCTTCCCTGCTTCCGGATCCCATATCCGCACTTCATTGTCATATCCGCCTGATGCAAGCAACCCCCCGTCAGGCGAGTAGCTCACAGCCAGAACCCATCTTGTGTGCCCCTTCAGCGTATGCGCTGGCGTTCCTGTATCACAGTCCCATATCCGCACTGTCTTGTCCCCGCTCCCGCTCGCCATGCGCGAACTGGTCCTCGGACTAAACTGCACCGCCAGAATGTTGTCCCCGTGCCCGCTCACCGCCGCCGCGCAACGGCTCACGGCCTTCACGCGAAACACAGCTTGCGGCGCATACTGCAGCACAACCTCCTCTTCTGCTGTGACGCGCCCGGGCTTGACTAACGCATTGTATACATCTTCTTTGTCGCCGAGCGCTTCGGGGCTTTCGCCATGGTAGAAGCGGTAGGGTATCGAGTCGTCGTCTGCTTGGTCTTTGAGGCTGTTGAGGAGGAGGTTGAGGTTCGAAGTTGTCGCTTGGGAGAGGGGAACTGTGAGGACCGGAAGGGTGCCGGATTGCCCTGTCGACTGGTCGACGAAGCGGATGCGGATGCTGCCGTCCGGGATTGAGGCTGCGGGGGCTTGGGTGCGGGTTGCTTCTATGGCCTCGCGCTTTTGGCGCTTGGAAGGGGGCGGAAATTGGGTCGCCATTTTCAAATTATCAAAAAGGAGGCTTCGGTACGTGAAGGAATGGGTACGAAAGCATTCGTATAGTGCTGGTGGGGGAGTTGTGTTTTCTCCAAAATTTCGCTGGACACTATCGATAAAGATTAGCACTAGCAGGGGTACGCACTTAGCGGTTCTTCCTGCTTTCGTCACGCGTCGCAGAATGTTGAACGCCCTTTCCCCATCGTCATTCCAACTTGAGTGCTCTCACATATTGACGGATGAAAGTCAATTGATCGAAAAACTAACCTGCAGCTCGACTAATCATCATGGCGCAGCGGATGAGGCCGCCGACCTCCTACAGTACCTCAGCGGACTCAACGTACCCGACCTATAGCTACGGTTATGGTGACTATGGCACGACTGCAACATCTCGTCCGAGAACGGGTCGAAGCACCGGAAGGCCTTCGACGGCTCGTTCAAGGATCGGTGCGTCTACCATTGCTCGTGTCGAAGCTCAGACTGTTGTGTGTGCCGTAGCTGAGTCTCGTGGTATTTCGCCTACCGTCGGCATTTCCTTCGTCAACATGGACACTGGAGAAGCCGTGCTATGCCAGATCTGCGACAGCCAGACATACGTCAAGACCATCCACAAGCTACGCGTTTACGGCCCTTCTGAGATCCTCATAGTGTCTACATCCGCGAGTCCCAAGTCCAAGCTATTCTCAATCATTGAGGAGAACTTGGAGCTCATGGAGAGCAAGATGACGCTACTTGATCGCAAATATTGGGCTGAGAGCGCCGGCTACGACTACATCAAGACACTAGCGCTTGACGATGACGTCGAAGCCATCAAGCTCGCTGCTAACGGCAGTTACTATGCGGTCTGCTGCATAGCTGCTGTAAGAGGCTTGGTTCAGTAAATCACCTCTAGCTGATATGATCCTAGGTCCTGAAGTACATCGAGTTGGGCCTTGGCGTCAAGTTTCCCTACCATTCACTCAGGATGAAGTATGAGCCATCAGAGGGCTCTATGATGATCGACGTTTCCACCATCTACTCGCTCGAGCTTGTGCAGAACCTGCACAACCCCAAGTCAAGGGACTGTCTGTTCGGTCTCCTCAATGAGACGCAGACTCCAATGGGAGCGCGTCTTCTTCGCAGCAATGTACTTCAACCACTCACGGACGTCGATACGCTAAATAAGCGCTACGATGCTGTTGATGAGATCCAAATCAAAGAAGACATGTTCCACGGTACTCGCGCTGCTTTGAAGAACTTTTTAGATGCTGATAAGATACTGACTGCTGTATGCGCTTTTCTAGATCAAGGGCCAAGTGTGCTGACTGTCTTCTAGCTCATTATCATCCCGACTAAACCTACCATCCAGACTACTGAGCAGAGTATCAATCAGATCATCATGTTAAAGCAGTTCATCACGTCGGTGTCCCCAATTTATGAAACACTCACTGGGGCACGAAGCTGGATGTTAAACAACATCCGTGAGGTCTGTACTTGACGGGTATTTCACGTACGAGAGCTGATGAGATATCAGCTCTGTGCGCCTGAAAATATTGTTCCCGTTCACGATGTCATCAACAACTATATCAATGAAGACACTGCGTACGCAAAGCAGCCTCTTGAGCTCCGGAACCAGCGCAATTACGCTGTCAAATCGGGCGTCAACGGATTACTCGATGTAGCTCGGACGACCTACAAAGAGGCAATGGAGGATGCCTACCAACATGTGACTGAGTTGAGCGGTAAGCAACCAACCGCCCCTTGCATGACCCACATGCTTATGGAGCCATTTAGAGGAGTACGACATCAAGTTGGATCTCAAGTACGAGGCCGGTCGAAACTTCTATATTCGCATTCATACGTCAGAACTGGAAGACAAGATTCTGCCTCCAGTGTTCACCAACGTGTTCAAGAAGAAAAACATGATTGAATGTCAAACCGTGGAATTGATGAAGAGAAACCAGAAGATTAACATATCTCATCAAGAAGTTGTGTTGATGAGTAAGTATGATACGAAGGTGGCAATGCTGCAGCTAACCACCGCAGGCGACGAGGCCGTTCAAACCCTCATTGATGAAGTCCGCGGGCATATGTCGGCGCTATTCAAGATTTGTGAAGCTATTGCCATGTTAGACATGGTGAGTCGTACTTCAGGAGGTGGTGTTTATGATGCTGATGTTGAACAGTTGTCTGCCTTCGCGCATCTCGTCACTATCAATGATTACGTTCGGCCGCGCATCAGTGATACCCTTGGGATCAAAGCGGCGCGACATCCCATTCGCGAGAAGATAATGCAGACCAAGTTCGTCCCAAACGACGTGTATGCTACGCAACAGTCTCGGTTTCAGATCATTACTGGCTGTAACATGAGTGGGAAGAGCACATTCATTCGCTCGGTAGCGCTCTTGTCTATCATGGCCCAGGTGGGAAGCTTCGTGCCTGCGAGCAGTGCTTCTTTTCCTATCTTGCACAACCTCTTCGCTAGAGTTGGGATGGATGACAGCATCGAGAGCAACGTGTCTACATTTGCGGCGGAGATGCGTGAGATTGCATTCATCTTGCGGAATCTGGAGAGGCGAAGTATGGCGATCATCGATGAACTTGGCCGTGGCACCAGCACACGCGATGGTCTCGCCATTGCCATTGCTATTGCTGAAGCTCTGGTTGACAGTAGGGCTCTGGTGTGGTTTGCTACCCATTTCAAGGACTTGGCTACCATCCTATCCGAACGTAATGGCGTTATCTGTCTGCACTTAGCAGTCGAGGTAAGGTATCCTCACCACTCGACGATGACCCTATTTTAATAAGCATAGATGAGCGAGAACGACACCATAACAATGCTCTACCAAGCCGTCGAAGGCACTGTCCAAGAATCTCACTACGGCCTTGCCCTTGCTCGCGTCGTCCCTCTCCCACCTCAGGTCCTCTCCGACGCCACCTACTTCGCGCACAAGCTCGAGCGGCGCCTCATGCAGAGGAAGAAAACCTCCAAGAATGTCATCAACGAGCGCCGTCGCAAGCTCATCCTCGATTTGAAAGAACACCTTGTGCAAGCGTACAACGGAACGCTGGAAGGTGAACTGCTTGCCAACTGGCTGAAGGAGTTGCAGAAGGAGTTTGTGATTCGGATGACTGCTATCAACGAGGATGAAAAACGTGTTGTGGAAAGCGAAGAGGAAGACGAGAACGAGGGAGACGTTGAAATAAGCGAGGCGAATGCCTATGATGAGGAAATGATAGATGCCGCAGAGGACAGGGGCATGACGACAGAGTCGGAAGAGCGAGCGCCGACTGTTGTTTCCGTCAGCTCGAGAGCCACGTCGACCGAATCGGTGTCTACAATTAGGTTGGCTTCGGAGGCAATGTCGTCGGTTCGAGCGGTCTCGGAGAACATGTACTAAATTGGCATTGGCATGAACGATTGCACGGTTTCTCCAAACCTGGCAAGGCTGGCGGGCCGTACTACGATGTAATATAGCGCCCACATACATATAGTGCTGTCATAATATCCAACATATATCCTGTAGATCAAAATACGATTCTCGATATGGCTTATACTTTGCACTTCTTAGCGCGGCCGAGGACGAGGAGGTTGAGCTGGTCTGATCGTGAGATCGGCAGGCTGGGTACTTCTTCAGAACGAATTGCCTGGCGACAACGCCGAATGCCCAAGGGGCAAAGTACTTAGTCACAATTGTAAGATAACCGAGTTTTGTGGCACTGTACTAGAGGAAAAAACAGCACAGTACTCAGCAAGGAAGGGGCGGCTAAGCAGGCCACATTTAGCACATGTACCTCACGCGCCGGCGAGTGAGCAGTAACAAGCACTCAGGTACATCCTATCTTGATCGGCTTACAAGACAGAACCCAATCCCGCGGGTAGCACATGACACCACCTGACGTGTGAATATCACCCACGCTCACCGCCCAAAAAACGATTAGCAGACCCTCATATAAGCAACTCGTCTTCATGCTTCCCTTGGAAACCTTTCCCTCCACCCAAAGCACACGGTCAATCCACAACGACCAACCACTTCACACTCCCCATTCCCTCTCTCACACCATCCCCAATCCCCTTATACAAATCACACCCATTACGCACTACGCACCCCACAAAACCTCCTCGCTCGAGCTCGCGCTCGCTCACCGCCACCCCAATCCCCCCGTCGCACGCACGCGATCACGCCGTCGCACAAATCTCCCCACGCCCCACTCCCGTGCTGCCCGCCCCCACTGTTCTCTGCCCTACCTGCATACCGCACCGTCACATCCGGGATCTTCCTTGCACATGCACATCAGGCAACTGGGCGCGGGCACGCACCACGGGGGGAAGCGGGTAGGATGGTACCTACAGGGGCAAAGGGGGCATGCACGAGCATCTGGATGCAGATGCGCTGCTGACGCATGACAGGGAGGTGATGTATCGATCTATGCGTCTGAAACAGATGAGCTGAAGAGGCAGTGGCTGGATTAGGGAGGTGTGCGTGCGTGAGGAAGTTTTTTCTGCTTGTGGGACGTGAGACTCCACGGGGGGCTGGAGGCGGTGGGAAACGGATGCTCGAGCGTGAAGAGGTTGTTTGGATGTCACGAACAAGCTCGCATGAAACGAGGAGAAAAAGTGTAGGTTTTGGCTTGCGTAAATTGCCCCTAATGGGCTGATGCCTCCAGCTCGCTCAGGCGAGTGCCCGCTAATTGTACATGCTTCGCTGTCGTACAGGATCCTTCCGAGTTTCGCGAGGACTGCGAGGTCCTCCAACGCACAATGAGTGAATGGGAAGCAGGAAGTATATCGGTTATTGTACAAGGGTTCGATCTGGAGGCCATACCAATATGTTTGCGATAGTAATAGTTTTGCGCCGACGGACAATCATTACATGCTTGTAGCACCGAGCCAGGTAAGGAAAGATGGCCTCTCGGCCCACTGTAAAGACAGTGATGAAGAAGCTTTCAATGCAGTTGAAGGAATGTCAAAAAGTACAGCGCGCAGAGGTCGATCGAAGTCTGAGATAGAACCAGCAGTGCGGCGGTGAGAAACTGCCGAAGAGGTGACGCCCAGCCATGCAGATGTAGAAATGAAATGCCTTCGAAGAGCGCGAACGGTAGCGAGAAGTCCGCTCGGATCCGATGGGTACGCCTTCAAATGCTGTTATGGATGTCGGAAAACGAAGCAGCCGCAGCGAAAGAGAAATATACACGATTGGACGTTGATTCTTCGCAAATGTCAAGAGCTCTGAGCTGTACCGGTCTTGAAGAAGAAGAGAAGAGGATGGGACAAAAGTTCGTTGGAGCGCACTCATGAGATGACGCTGGCCTCTGAGCTAGCGTTTTTTGCATCGTGTAGGCCGAAGAAGGAGGATGATTGGTGAATCCTTAAAAACTTCCAGTGCTGATTGTTGTAGGAGTCCGACACATGGGGATCATAGACTGGTTTGACGCGTTCTTTAAAGTAGTCTGATGTTGGGTACGATTTGGACTTTGAGCCAAGGGTGTATAGCGGTGACCGCTAACCAAAGTTGATCCATTACCGCCCAAGGAGCTCCGGGAGCTGGAGCTAGTTCCAATGCTGTAGAGATTGTTTTGTGATATCTGTCGAGTCATTGGGGTCGTTGAGTTCGTTGAAGGAGAATTTGCGGGCTTGCTGTAGTCTTGACTATCCCGAAAGTTTGAATATGATGGCTGCGCAGGCGCTGACATGGCATCGAAAAGTGGAGAAGTGCTGAAGTTGAACTGTGGAGCAGTAGAGACCGGAACCTCATCGGTGGTTGCAGATAAGGTACCAGAATAGCAAGCCACGCTATCTGAGGTAGATATTGGAGTAGATGTAGAAATTTGAGCTGCAAGTGCTTCAGTCGTTGCTGTTATTTGGGCGTCATTGTCGTTGTGCAGAGGAAGCAGAGGCTTGATGAAACCACCGCTGCTGAACGAAGATCCCCCCATAGCTCGTGCCGAACGCAGACGCTGGTCTTGCAGTTGGTCTACCACGTTTCTGGAAGTTTGTGCAGGAGAAGGCTGCGGGATCGGTAGCTGTGGTCGCTGCGAGAGTGGAAGGCCTGAACGTGTATGAGGTCTCTCAGGAAGCGTAAGTTGGAGAGAAGTCATACTATTCGAAAGTGTTTCAGAACTAGCGGCAGCTCGTACATTGTGCTGAATGTAGGGAAGACCGTGTGCGCGGTACAGGGAGTCGTGACCCGGATAATTGTTCACCGCTGGCTTGCTATCAGTGGACCAGCCGTAGCTACTGCTGCATGTAATGGGGCTCTGGTTCGGCAAGTATGTTGTGGATTGGTCAAGACCATAAGCCTCCATCGGCGATGTCTCCTCAGAATTGTACGGAGAAGTGTACCATGCCGACTGTGGGTAGATAGACTTGGTGTCCAGTCCAGACGGATATGTCAAAGGTCGCGATCGGGCAGGGTTTGCAGGAGGGTTGTACAGCATCAGCGTATTGGAGCTGGCCATCTGAGCGAGGTTGTGTAGGTCAATCATGCTGGAAGCTTCACCAGATCCAACCTGAGACTCGTCAGCGTGGCTGTATATCCACCCATTATCAGAGGTGACTTACACGATGGAAAGCACATAGCTTAGGGTCAACACCAGCCGAATGGCAATTCTGACAACCGGTGCCATCTCCAGGGTCGCCGCTGCAACGAATCTTCCGCTTCCTACAACGAGCACACTATCGTGGCATCAGTTCCTACTCAAGTGTAGCGAAAGCATCAAAGCAAAAGAAGGAGACCTACGGCTACAGCAACGCGGCGTCTCGTCTGTCCACTCTCGTTGTCTTCCTCGCGGCCCCCGCGCATGTGCGGCGGTCTCGCATTTCCAATCGGAGCACGCACCGGACAAACTCTTGCATTGACTCTCGCGCCGTTGGAGACTGCAAGAACCGTATTCGGGCCACTGTATTGATATTGTATCGGATAGCCAATATTAGTATGTGGGGCATAGCCATATGCCCGCTCGAATTCCATGTCGCCTGCGAATGTTTGAATGTCTTAGAGCCCGGACTGAAGTTGAGACAGCGTCTCACTATGGTGGATCTTTGATCTTCGGTACCGGCAACGCCTATGAAGCGGGCCTAGAAAGGACCAGCTCGTCTTGTGAAGCGCAAATCGCGATAAGGTCTCGAAACCGAGCTCCGTTCGTGACTTGTTTATACTAACATCAAGGTCCGAGGTAGTTGTAGTCGTGACGTGGCCCAGGTGGAATTGAGGTACCTCTGACCAGGTCGTACTGCAGGAACAGTCAGCGATTCAGTTTGTGACCGCATGCCCTTGCGAGACGGGTAGCTGCAGCATGACCAGGCTGGCTAGAAGCCCAGCCTCTATGTAAAACGGCAGTTGATCTGCAGGTAGCGGAACATAGGCAACATCGCACAGGGGAAATTTGCTGTGCCGTACCTGCAGCCTCCTGCGCTTGCGGTCATCCGGTGCTAGTCTTCCAAGCCAATGTATGTTAATGGCACGGCCTAACACTCAGAGAACAAATCTCTCTTCTCTACACGAGAGAGCTGAGCCAACAGCTCAAGTATGCAAACACAGCCCAATTGAGGTTCCATTTGAGAGGCTGCAGGTGACCGCCTGACTTCCAGGGCTCGATCACTGTTTGTTTGCAAGTGCACGGTTGATTGCGTGTTACCGGGCGGGGATGTCGGCAAGCAAAATGTGTGGTATGAGTGGCAAACGCGTCAGGCACTGTGTGATGATGAAGTATCAGTGAATTCCGTCAAGATGCAACGTGCATGGCACGAAATATGAGAAAGAAAGAATCCGTCCATCGCAGGCGTTTTAAAGATAATTGACATGCTTCAGCAAGCCCTCCTTTGGCGAAGGTCCAGTGACATACCCAGTAAGAGCGAACATGGTCATGAACAAAGAAGCAAACTTCAATGTCTTGTTATCACTCGAGGTGGAACATTCATGGTAGCGTCATGCTGACCTCGTAAGTCAAAACCGGTGTGTGAGCTCTTAGTTGGCTATTATCAGTAGCAGCCCGAGATCTTGCATGAAATCGATATGCATGCTTTGCATAACATTCGCTAGCCTATGGCGCAAGAAGAGCACCTATCCGTACCTCAAGCAAGCGAGCCGAACGCAATGGCGCGATCGCAAGGCTATCAACGTACCTATCATACCCCTGTCCCGGGGGGAACTCTTCCGGTGGGGGTGACGCGACACTCGGTTTGCAAGCGTGGAGAATGACACTCCTCTTTCTGTCAGAGCTCCAGTCACTGATGGAATGATCGGTTTGTGGAATCACAACCTAATATGTCGATCTTTAGGCTGTTATGGCCAATATATGAGCGAACAATACTGATCAAACACCGAAGGCCCAAGCCAGACGGTTTGGTGAGGGTTCCTGGTGCATTCCAGCAGTATAGAACTCATTGGGTCGGTGTGGCTTGGAAGAAGCTACGATAGCACAGAAAGCAAACTTCTGTTACCCACATACTCCGGGGTTGCAAATGCGCACAGACCACCAGCGACGCCACATGAAAGTGATAGTGGTGGTTGTTGGAATGGTTTCCAGGAACATGTGTGGTTCGTGCACGGAGGCACCTGATATGCTAAAGTCAGAACCCACAGCTCTGGAATGACAGCACAAGTGCTGAGCACAAAAGCGACTCGTGCGTGCAGCTTCGTAGCGCGAGCACCGTTGAGCCTGCCTATATTGGCGTTGCGCAATATAAGGATACCTCAAGCTGTTAGGGGCCTGCAAAGAGCAGTGTGGTGACTGTGCGACCTGTCCATGTCTACAGCTCATGCTGTGCGCTGTATTTGCTGTTGATGCTGAACGGAGACGAGGCGAGAGCGCATTCGGACCTATCCTATCGCTGAAAGGCTTGTTTCCATGCATGTGGACAAGGAAAACAGCTCGCCTCGTGTACTGCGGCTCATAACTTTGCAGGGATATAATAACGGAGACGAGTTGTATTATTTTTTTAGCTAATTATTGTAAACTTAAAAACCCTAACTATATTATAAAATATTCTTTTACTTTTTTTCGTTACTATAAGCTTTTTTATAATATTATTTAGCTTTAAAATTATATTTAAATTAATTAGGGTATTTTTAGCTATATATAAATTAACGTTAGTAATAGTAGCAAATAGAATAAGATAGTAGTAATAAAAATTAATTATATAAATAAAATTAATTTTAAAATATATAAAAGTATTAGTATAAGATATTTTTTATAACTTTAAAAATAGTTTAAATATATTTAATTTTGTTTAGTATATTTTCTAGCACTAAATCTATTAAGTATAGAATAGTAAAAATATATTTTATTAATCTAATATATAACCTAAAAATTAATACCAGGAATATTAAGTAGTATTTTTAAGTATAATAGTATAATATAGAAATTTATAAATACTTTCATATAGCAATTAGCTTTTAAGCCATATTTAGTTTAGTATTATTAAGTTAGTATCTAATAAAGGAGTAGGTTAGTTAAGTATCTTAGCGCTATACGCAGGTTACAAAGTATTATTACATCAATGTCCTAAAATATAACCTATTGAATAGATAACAGTTTCTAACAAACGACTGAGCGACGCATTGTTCGGGGACAATTTAGTACCAGAAGAGCGACTAGGAACCAGGCCTCAATGTAATTCACAAATCCCGATTGCTGCCAGAAATCCTTTCCGAGCATCCATCCAGTGTATGGCGGCATCGGCGGTACTGCATGCCGGGATTATAGGCGACGGTGCAGCATTCCCTATGGCCTTCCGAGAACGGATGCGGGTGAATGCGTCGTGGGACGTACAAGTCAATCCATTCAAGAGATCTGAACCGATTCCAGGTTCCCCTGGATTCCCCTGGATATCTCTTATCGCGACACAAGAAGGCGTGTCGTCTTCGACTTGATTAGTGGCCTCTCAGATTGGAGTATACGGTAGCAAACAATAAGCGGGTCCTGCCAGACGCGATTTGCGTCCGGGCTTCAACACTAGGTAGGTATGTCATAGCACAGCCTCAACTGCAAACCACACGATAAGAAGTTCAAAAGCAATCAAAGATGCGGCAAAACGTTTCCCAGATAATATCTAGACGATTAAGGCGGCAAAACGATCGTGGGAGGGGAAGACCGGTAGGTGCCTCGTTCCTGGCGGAGATGGGGACTGTTACGTAAGAGCGCTAGCCACTCATTTTGCACCCGCAAGCGATAGTGCATCTGCACAATTTCGCATCGTCAGTCCACTGACATCAAAGCCACCGTAGTGCTTCGGTTCTAGCGACGCTATTGATGTTAATGAAGCTGTCGATGGGAAGATGTACTGGGAATTGCATGTTCTTTCACATAGATCCAACCCTGGAATTGGTGAAAGCTTGACAAGCAGCGTAACTAACGGAAGTAAAGCTTTGGAGGGTCCAGGTTGGAAACACATCTTGATCCGGATAATTGATTTGTAGAACTTCATTTTCTTAATTTCTATGTGTGGACGATGCAAAGCATTCAAGACTGTGTCCCAACCATGATCTCATCACATGTGCTTTAAATCTGCAGCGACACCCATATCCTCACTACTGCCCATCAGCCCCACGCAACCACTCCCTCATCCACCCCACCTGCGCCCTCTTCGTCCTCTCCGCCGCCCTCCTCTCCCTCTCATCCTCCAAGTTCCCCCTCGTAGCAAAAGAATGCTCCACCCCTGGGAAATACTGATAGTCATACGGCATGCCCTTGGTCGGAATGACCTCGTTCGCATACGTCTTCAGCTCAGGCGTAAAAGCTGCGTCAACCTCCGGCGCGCAAATCTACACTGGAACACCAACATCATCGATCTCGGCTTTTGTGAACCAGGTTGGGTGGGCGGTTGAGATACCTGTTGCCCGATCAGCCTGCATGAACATAGAATATGAGAGAGCTAGGGGCACGCATTCTTACAATCACAAAGCCCCTCCCCGGCCGCCCCGAGCCTGAACAAACTCTACCTCCCATAGCAATACCCGATCACCCCAACCCTCTCGTACGTCCCCTTTAACTCCTTCGCCACAGCCTTAAGCTCTTCCCAGCGCACCCCCTTCGCGTTCCGCTTCGACCACGCTTCGAGGTCGATCTCGTTCCAGCGGCCCGGGTTCCTAACGATCGCCGGGTCGAAGACCTCGCCGCCGAAGAAGTCGGGAACGTACACGGTAGCAGGGGTGGATGCGGCGTAGAAGTCAGACAAGAGGCGGGTGTTGGTGAAGGTGTAGCCGAAGAGGTCTGTTCACCATATTAGGAGACTAAAGTGGAAGAATAGGGTACGTGTAAGTAAGTTTGGAGGAACAGGGAGAGAGTAATACCAGCCACGACAAGAATGGCGACTTTCTCGTGGTTCCCCGTGATGTACGTATCGTTCTTTACGATCTTCCCTTCTCTCCCTGTGGGCGTACCAGGCCAGCGGAACCCGGAGAGACAGCATTCTGTGACCATGGTGTTTTCAGTTGAGCGTGATCAACCTATGGTTCAGTATGTAGAAGGACAGTGCCCGACGCCAGTAGGGCCCTTCTTTATGTGCCACCTCTCCTTCATGGGCAGCGGAGATATCGACTCTCTTGTGTCAGCAGCACGCAGCGCTAACTGCGGTTCGCGGGGGAAATGCACGAGCTGACCCATGTTCCTGAGTGGAACTGTGATCGGCAAGGGAGGAAGGAGGTATGGCAGATGTCAGTCGCCAAGGACGTCCGAGTCAGCTCCATAGCTACAAGGGTTCGATAAATACTTTATGCATAAGATCCTAAATGGGTGAATATAGGAAGTCAAGTGTAACTGGTTAACGATGCTTTCATTTCCAAGATCGTGCCACATTATGCATCTTGCCTTTCCGGCCCGTATATGCAAACTCACAACAACCAAACCCCACCCGGTGAACGCCAATCCCTTAATGAGCAAGTCGGACATCAGAGCAATCGTGTCAATTCCATGACTGGCAGATCAATGGCCCACGCTGAGATCAGCCGAGAAGTCTCTCTTTATAGCGAGTTCCTCCAAGCCATCTTGTTTGTCGATGACCAGCCCCTTCTCGTTGGCTAAATGCAGTAGACAGATGAAACAGTACGACGTAGAAATATCTGACATCGCTTTCTGTGGGTATACTGACTTTAGGCTCCTCATGACTTGGGTGAACTTTAGTGAACCGTCCACAGCTTTCGATGCGATGTCGTCTGTTGCGTCTGTTGGAGGCGGCGCCTCAATCTACCTTCTATTAGCATTGTTTACTTGAATCAAGGGAACATTAGACATACTCCATCAAAGCCGATGCCTTTCCAAATCTCGTCCTTCAACCGCTTGATGTCTACCTTCTTGTCCACCTTCGCGTAGTTCAGCATCATTGGACGGAATCGTCCAATTTGCGGGACAAGCTGCGTGCCAAAGGCGCCTTCTTCAGTGGGTACATCACCCTCCATTGACGACGTGGGCACCGGGTTGTCGGTAGTCGTCGCCGGCGGGAAATGATCTTCTGCATCCGCAAATGTTTCCCCATCATCATCCATTGCGCCAGCCATAGGCAAAACGTCGTCCTGGAAGAAGTCGGCATCATAGTCATGTTGTACAACGGGCTTTTCATCAGCTGCTTCGCCTTCGTTGGCCATTGCCGCCCAGTGAGCGGCATCTGGCTCGTCGCTGGGCGCTGCACTGGACCTGTCCCCATAGGCGGGTTGGTTTGCTCGTCGGAGACCCAGTCGAACATTCGGCTTCAGGAAGAGTTTTAGTAGTTGCTTTGAATTGAAGTGCTTGTCGTCGGGTGCGAGGTTGCGAGTCTTAGACTTCCACTGTGATTTTGGCAGCATGGCACTACTCCTCAAAGGCGCCGAAGTGTAAATCGCGTTCGCCAGGTCTTGACTCATGGGAGAGAAGAAGTCAATCTTGAAACGCTCCTTCTCTTTGCGCTTAGTAGGAGCAATAGGCTTGCCTAGTTCTTTTACTCGACGAATACGCCAGTGCTCGGGTCCTGCCCAATTCTTCTTCAAAGCTTCGTCAAAGTAGCTCAAGAGATTCTCCTGCTCCTGTCCTGGTTTGAGGTGTAAGTTCATTGTGTACTCGTGATCATTCGCATTAAGAGCACCGTCGCCTGCGTCCGCGCCATCTTCTTCCCCTTGAACAGCTTCGATGTTGTGGACGCGTGCTTGCGGCTCTAATGCAACTTGGTTAGCCCAGAGCTCACCGCCCTCTCCGAAACCAGTTTCTGGAGGAAGATTGAAACCGATGTCGTCGTCATCGAAGTCTGGTGCATTGTCGCCATCAAGAAACACGCCAGACAGATCGCCAGCATCTTCTTCATCTTTTGGCTGCTTGGGTTCGTCCTCTTCTGCAGCCTTCAAAAATGGCAGATCGATGGAGCCGTTTGCATCGCCCAGTTCAAAATCCTTCATAGAAGGGCATATATCCTGGTTGTCTAATCGCGCGAGGTTTGGGAAGTACTTGGCCGCAAGCCCGGAAATATCAACGACGACATCTTCGGATGGTTGTTCATTCTCATCGCCTTCGTCTTCTTCGCCAAAGCCTTCCGGTGCCGGTGTTTCTCTGGAAGATTGCGTCGCATCTTTGACGTCGTCGCTGCTGTCGAAGACGATCCTGCCGTTGCTGTCGATAGCCAAGTGATTCAAAAGCAAGCCCTTGGCGCCACCCTCGTCGAAATCAGCGGAGGCTTTCTTGAATAACGGATCGACGGAGAGATCCAGGTCCATCTTCTTGTTCTGTAGTGCCTCGAACGAATCCGCAAGGCTGGATTCCTTCGCGCGAGGTGCCCGCTTCTTCTTCTTCCTTTGGCCGTCGTCGCCATCCCCTTCTTCATCTTCATCCCCGGAGCCTTCAGCACCATCTTTTTGCTTCTTTTTGTTCCCGCTTTCTGCAAGCCCACTGAGCAACTTGCCCGTGTCCGTATTTATGCTGTCGACCCTGCTGGTATAGATCTTGACACACCCGTCTAGCGTAACACTGGCTTTCTGGAAACTGACGCCGTCACCCTCTTTCAACAACGACATCTCGTGGAAGTAGTCGATCAGCGCGATGTTGAACGCATTGTTTGCATTGATTTTCTGCCGTGCGTCAGTCCAAAAAACGCTCATCTCGCACTATTCCAGACGTACGTTGTCTGTCGCCAGCTTTGTCCACTCTTCGAAATTCGCTAGAATCGGCACTGGGCGCTTCATAGGCGTGACGGCGGTTCCGGTAACATCAGGCATGTCAATGTCCTCATCCATGGCGGGCGTGTGAGGGCTGTCCTGAACTGCGAGCGACCTGCGACTCCGCGCGGGCGTCGCAGAAGCTCGCATCGATTCCCTTTGAAGTTGCGCATGACGGCGGTTCGCTTTCTCCTGCCGGTCGTCGTTGAGCGGCACTCTGCACCGCAGTCAGTCAGTCATTCATCTGCACGTCGCCGAGTGAGAACAACAGAACTCACTTGGTCGTGGACGACCTCTGCGGCGTCGCAGCCGGCATGTAATGAGAGCTGGCGCGCGGCATCGTGGTTGCGTCTTGCGTCTGTCAGTCGAAAACTGGTGTTGTGTTTACCGCGCCCGTTAACCCACAACACCAAACGCCAATGCACGTGCGCGTCGGTCGCACTTTCCCAAACTCCGCGACGCCACTATCTGTGGCGGGATTGCGCCACACCTACGCAAGCAAGCAAGCTCCGCCTTGATTCTACGTCGTTGAGTGTCGCAGCTGTGAAGTGTAAAAGGGCCGCCCGTCGTTCGCATGTCGTTTGCGCATTGACAGGCTACTTGGCCATACCTTGATACTGTAATATATTCTTATCGCGCGATTCCCTCGTCATTTGCGACTCCTCGACAGACAACTTCTTCGCGTCTATAGTCTCTCGTTGCGACGACATCATCCTGGACCGCGCTGCCTACGCTCACGGAACCTCTTCGCCACCGTCGTTATCCGAAGAACCTGCAACGACCCGTCGCTCAACAATTCCCAGTTGTACCCTACAATGAGGTGACAATGAGCCTCCTGAATGCCCCACAGCACTCGACAATGCGCCGGCGCGCTCGTTACTCCGCGCGCCCCTTCGCGCTTACAATACTCGCCGTTTTGGTGTTGGTCTTGCTAGCATGGGTAAAGAGTGAGAATGGCTACGCTGTCGATAGCGATCTTGCGCGCAGTGCGCGTCTGTCAAAGAGGGACTTCCTGATACAAGATGAAGATTGTCGGTTGGTGCATCACGCAAAGGATAAGTGCGCATTCATTCGAGAAAACTGTCCAGATGAGGAAGCCGGCATCTTTTCGTACCTATCGCTCTACTACTGTCGACTGCCTCACGCGAAACCTTTTGCCTTCGTCATCCTTGTGCTATGGCTTGCACTCCTATTCAGCACTATTGGCATTGCTGCGAGCGACTTCTTCTGTGTCAACTTGAGCACGATTGCAAATCTTCTTGGCATGAGCGAAAGCATGGCTGGAGTTACCTTCCTTGCTTTTGGTAACGGCAGTCCGGACGTCTTCTCTACATTTGCCGCCTTCAACACGAATTCCGCCAGTCTCGCCATTGGAGAATTGATTGGAGCGGCGGGCTTCATCACTGCAGTAGTTGCAGGATCCATGGCTCTAGTGCGGCCTTTCAAGGTCGCGAGGCGTAGCTTTGTCCGAGACGTGAGCTTCTTCATCGTCGCCGCGACGTTCAGTATGGTCTTCATCTGGGATGGAAAGCTTACCCTGTGGGAATCATGCACCATGGTCGGCTTCTACATCTTCTACGTGTGTTTCGTAATGGCTTGGCACTGGTGGCTAGGTCGAAGGAAAGCGCGACAACTCCGAGCCGCCGCGATGCGCAGCCACTTTGTTGTGCCGGGCGGCGAGGAGGAAGAAATACCTCAAGATTACCATGATGAGGAGGACGCCCCGGCGAGTGCAGGCAGGCCGAGCTTAATGCGAGGTGTATCCGCCGATGATTTCGCGGCTCTTGAACGAGACGATCCTGGTCAATCATTAGAGGCGGACGAGAATGAAGAGATGCGCGAACGATGGTTAGGCGAATTGAACCATAACATGCGTGTCAGTAGACCGCCAGTTGGACTCCGAAGAAACACGCACACTCCTATTCGACCCAGCTTGGTTGGTGCGCTCGAATTTCGCGCGGTCCTATCATCTCTCCAAAAGTCCAGGAATATACAAACACTACCGATAAATCTACGCCGATATTCTGACGACCCGACGTTCACCACTGCACAGCAGCAGGATCTCATATCTACTGCTTCGGACCCTGCCCCACGGCCGCCGTACGAGGTTGAGCAAGGACCTTCAGAACACACCCCTCTTGTCACTAGACCGACTCAAGACGTACAGCGACACTTACCCAACCGTCTACGAGCCGTATCTGCCAACGATGTGGACAATGCTCGCCTTGACCCTGATACACTACGTTCGGGAGCCATTCCCACTATCGATTTTGGACCGAGTTCGCCTAAGAACACTAGAGGTCAGACTACTACAGGTCATAACCGTCCTATCTCCCCGGTCATATCACTATCCCCTCCACCTTCTGAACACGGCTCGACAGCAGCAAGTCCGGTCATTCCCACATTACACCCAAATCCGACTCCCAACATGTTGGCGCCGCCAACCTGGGACGGTTCTGGATCTTCCTTACGCTCGGCAACCACCTCCCCAAGTCCACGTTCATCGCCTGTAGTAGAGCCTACTTCCTCATCCCGACCGCAACCTAAGCTGGTTCTACCGGAACCTGCGTCACCCACGATTCCTTTCCCTGCGTTTACGGACTATCCAACCTCAGCTCATAGTTCAAGGGCTCCAAGCTGTCGTCTGCCCCCTCCGAGCGCATCTGCTGCGTCGTTATCGTCCGATTATTTCGCGGACCACATCATGGAGCGTAGCGATCGAGCCAAAGTGCCACGTTGGTGGCCATCCAGCGTATTACCGCCACCTATCATCCTTTTGTCGACTTTGTTTCCAACTTTGGCAAATTGGAAAGACAAGAACATTTGGGATAAAATGCTTGGCGTTGTCGCCGCACCCAGTGTCTTTCTGTTGACAATAACACTGCCGGTAGTCGAATCACAAAAGGAGGATGACGATGATGCAATTCCAACTTCTGTTACGAGTCTCAGTCTCCCCGACGCAATGACCCCTGTCAGTGGTAGTCTGTCGGCGCACCAGCGTAGCAGAGAGAATACGTCCAGCGAGCTTCCAAGGGACCCTTCCACGGCCGTGGTCGGTAAGGCTGACAGGAACGGAAGACCCAACAGTGTGGTCACAACGTCGACTCACCCTGCGCACCAAGTCACTATCACGACCGAGGACAATATGATGCAATCTCCCGAGCAGCTTCCTGCAGCACCACCTTCGTCCGGACCGACAACGTGGAATCGATGGCTGGTCATCATCCAGACGTTCACAGCTCCGTTCTTCATCATCTTCATAGTCTGGGCCAATACGGAACTTGAATATCCTCGCGCGCTTATCCGGCCCACAATGTTCTCCCTCCTTGTTTCGCTGTGCACATTGGCCTTCCTTCTAATAACAACGACACCAACGCGGCCACCAAGATGGCGCTCCGCGCTCTGCTTCTTGGGTTTCGCAGTAAGTATTGCTTGGATTAGCTCCATCGCCAACGAAGTGGTAGGGGTGCTGAAGACGCTGGGAGTCATACTGAACATGAGCGAAGCTATTTTGGGGCTGACCATCTTCGCGGTCGGGAACTCTCTAGGGGACTTTGTCGCAGACATCACCGTGGCGCGCCTGGGATTCCCCGTCATGGCCCTCTCCGCATGCTTCGGAGGCCCAATGCTCAACATCCTTTTAGGAATTGGTTTGAGCGGGTGCTGGATCATTCTCAAAGGCGGTCGCCATCGCCACGAAAAGCATCCGGACAGGCCTATCAAGTTCAAGCCCTACCAGATCGACATCAGCACTACGCTTGTCATATCCGGGGCCAGCTTGCTTGTCACCCTGGTGGGGCTCTTGATAGTCGTGCCGTGGAGACGGTGGAAGATGGACAAGATGATTGGATGGGGGTTAGTGGCGCTCTGGTGCGTCAGTACTGTTGTCAACGTGGTTGTCGAGGTGTTGGGCATCACTACTAGTGTAAGTTGACGCGTTCTCGACGACGGTTTCATACACGGGTGGCTCAGAGGCCATGATGGCGCTTTTCTGGATAGCCTCAATACAGCCTCATTTTCAGTTCATTGAAGGAGATGTTCAATCGGTGAAGGAGTACGCCAATGCAGCAAAGCGGGTGGGCTCGCGGCCGGAAGATATGCACGACAGGCCATGGTAGGCCGCGGGCGTGCAGAGCAGTGTCTACCCGCTTCACACGTGGTCCAAGGGGAATGCGCATACAAGATTGGATTTCCTAGGTTGGGCTGCATGGCGGATCCCTTGGAGGCTCCGCCGCTGCAAGAGGCGACATTCATGCAGCGCTTTGGGTTTTGGTGGCTCTCGAGGCGGTAAAGCGC
The DNA here is from genome assembly GCA_010015655.1 of Bimuria novae-zelandiae CBS 107.79. NCBI lineage: Eukaryota > Fungi > Ascomycota > Dothideomycetes > Pleosporales > Didymosphaeriaceae > Bimuria > Bimuria novae-zelandiae. Next base: position 144,789 of record ML976772.1, read on the forward strand.
GGCCTGAGTGGGACTGGGCCTCGAATGGGAGCGCTCCACGTCTGTTGCGAACTGAAGAAACGGACGCCGTCGACAGGTTTTTTTGAGTCCAGAATATGACTCCTCTGCTTGTAGATTCCGGTGTGCAATAAATAAGGGCATAATTGGGCAGGCACGCTGCTCGCTCTTGCATACTCCCACGCCTTGCTGCCTGCACCCTCAGTCCGCCGGCTTCTCGACTCTTGCGCTTCTCGTCCCCCGTGCATCCCACCCCGTCTCTCGCCAGACTCCTGCTATGTCCCACTCAGCCTTGAACTTGACCCATTGTTACTTGTTGATCCGCAGAATCCGGCGCAGAGATCCATTTTCATTTTCATGAAAGCACCCACACCAGCGCATGCAAATTCCACATATCCATACAATCATCCTACACCACTCCACGGCAACGGCCGCCCTGCACACAAGCCTACTGCCCTGCGCCATCAGCGCGCCTAGGCCATCCAGCCACTGAGCATCGCCGCTGCTGACCTCGACGCTGCGCGGTCACTTTACAATTCTGCACGGCGTTTGTGTGCGACCACCCCACTTGCTCGTATCCAAGCCTACCCAGGGTGCGGCGTCCACTTGACATCCTGCCAAACCACACTTGATCTGCGGGTTGCGATCGCACGTCGTCATATTGCTTGGTCTGCCGCCTACTTCGGGCCACCCGTTCCACTTTCTCGTTCCGCACCGGCCCATTAGAGCCCAATTGCTTCTTATTTTTTTTGAAGACGTCGTACGCGGCCTCCCAGGACCCCCAGGAGCCCCCAGCGCAGAGTAGCTTGCACCCCTCTGAGCCTAGTTGCCGCCTCTGAGACAATCCTCCGCCATCACCCCTCGCGCTCTGTGAGTCTGTGACGCGCCAGACGAGCGGCAAGGGATCTCGGACCAGGATCTGCCCAGTCGACTGCATCAGTCGGCTCCTGCGACGAGGATTTAGCCCAGCATCGAATCACAGCCATCAGCCTTACAGGAGCCCGTTGGCCTCTTCAAGACTCCCACCCCGCCCGCGCCCGACGTTTGCATTCTCTCTCGCGCCTTCGTCCGCTGCCTGCAGCCCGCTTCCAAGTTGCTGTTGCTGCGCCGGACTCCCCTCCCGCCGTGTTTACATACAAACACCAGGCAAGCGTGCGCACCGTCCACCACCACCCCGCCGACTTTCTCAAGGCCGGAACGTGATCAGCAAACATCACCCCGCCTCAGGCGCCCCCTGGCCGCACTCAAGGACACAGGTCCGTCTCTACACCTCGTTCCGCACCGCACCGTTACCGTCCTCAGCGCCTTCTCTGGTAGAACGGCGCGAGCACGGTGACCATTGAACAAAACCATCCTCATGCCGTTAGTCATAGCTCTTCCTCATCAGCGCGAAGCGTCGCAGTCGTCGTCCCGGCGGTCGCTTTCGCGCCGCCCTGTCCGTCATCGAGCCCCTTCCACCTCCTCCTCCCGCATCTCCCGCAGCTCTCGCACAACAAGTGCCTCCACCATCTCGATCTCTCCTGCACGCACTGTTTCGCTTTCTCCCTCCCGCGACCATCGAGGCGACACTAACGTCGAGATTCAATTTAGGCGAGACATCCACATCAACCACTCGACCGGTGGTGAGCAGCACCGCTACGCCTTCACCGACGAAGAGGAAGACTCCTCAGGCGTGCAGGTCTCGTCTGGCAGCCAGGAGGAGTACACGACCTCGGAAGAAGAGGAAGACGAGGAGTGGGACTACATTGAGGAGGTTGACGAGATCGATCCCTCCGACTCAGCCTCGCGCCCGGCCCGAGTGAAGCACCACGCTGTCCCCGCGCCTGCACCTCCCTCCCGACCGTCCCAAGGCGCGCGACACAAGTCTGCTCGGAACACAATTGCCCACGAAGCCCCGCGCCACCGGTCCCGCAGCAGGCACGAGGTAGAACACAACCCGAGGCCGCGGCGGCGAAGGCCTCAATCCGTCCATTCCGAAGGTCTGGACAGCCACGACGACTACCCCTATGGCCCTCCACGGCCGGGGCCTTCTCCACACCACCCGCACGACCAGTGGGCACACGTGCCGCAGCAACCCACTCCAAGCGGCTATGCGCCGAGCGTGATGTCCGACCCACGCTACAACCCCTTCCAGGGCGGACCAGGTGTGCCAGGCGCTCCACCGCCCGCACCTGATCAGCTGGTGCCGTTTGGACGTCCCGATCAATACGGCTACAACCAGAACCCGTTTGCGCCTGGAGGTGGAGGCCCGAACCCCTTCGCTTCGCCTCACGCTGGCGGCGGTCCCAATGGCTACTTCGACGGCCATGCCAGGCGCCCCGGGGGACATCGCAACTCTATGCCGCCGCCACCAGTCCCCCCCGAAATGGGCGGCGCAATGATGCCATATGGTTACGCCAACAACTACTACCCTCCTCCCTATGGCGTGCCCCCTTACGGTCCGCCTGGTGGTATGCCTGGCATGTATCCTCCGTACCCTCCGTACCCGCCGGGCCGAGAACAGTCACCTCCCCAACATCACTCCCGCTCCAAGAAGTCTACACCAGCCCCCCGCGAAGAGCATTTCGAGCCTCCTCTACCACCGCCGTCCGCCCCGCCGCCGCCGCAGACCGTCGTCATGCAAGCGCCTCCACCTCATATGTACATGTCACCGCCACCGCCGCCGCCCGATACCGCAAAAGAAGAGGGCGTGCTGAGCAAACTGGAGCAACTCTTGCTTCACAAGGCGGAGATTGAAGAAAAGAAAGCCGAGGACGCCAAGTTCTCTCGCCTGGAGCAACTCCTCATCGAACAACAACAAGCGCGCATCGAGAAGGAGGCTGCTAAGCGCAAAGCCGCAGAGGAGGCCGCCAGAGCAGCTGCAGAAGCCAAAAAGGCAGGAGACGAAGATAAGCTTGCGAAGCTCGAGCAGCTTATCCTTGCGCAGAAGGAGGAACAGTTGAAGCGAGAGGAAGTTGTGGAAGCAGCTCGCAAAGCCGACAAGGCCGAAGCGGATGCCAAGGTTGCGAAGGAAGCTGCTGAGGCTGCAGCCCAAGCAGAGGCTGCAGCGAAGTTGTTGGAGGCAGCGAAGGCAGCTCGAGAAGAAGCCGAAGCGAAGGCGGCTAAAGAAGCAGAGGAGACCAAAGCTGCGCACGAAAAGGCACTCGCCGAAGCCGCTGCTGCCCAGGCGGAGCTCGAGAAGGCCAAGAAAGCTGCTGAAGAGGAAGCTGAGAAGTTGAAGCCGTCGGACGTGCCGAAACCCCCAATCAAGTTTAAGGATGCGGTCGGCCGCAAATTCAGCTTCCCATGGCACATTTGCAAGACTTGGAAGGTACGTCACTTACTAACATTCTTTGAGAGGCAATGCTAACGTCGTTGCAGGGAATGGAAGAACTGATCAAGCAGGCCTTCCTCCACGTCGACGTGATCGGTCCGCACGTGCACGATGGCCACTATGATCTCGTCGGCCCGGACGGAGAAATCATCCTACCTCAAGTGTGGGAGACGATGGTGCAACCAGACTGGTCAATCACGATGCACATGTGGCCTATGCCCGAGCCACCACCACCTCCACCCCAGCCTGAGCCAGTCGTGATGCTTCCACCACCACCGATGAAAGCACCGAAGAAAGGATCCAAGAACAAGAAGCGTGAGTCCGCTCACATTGTATTCCCTCCACCACCACCTCCGGTGGTCATGCTCGATCAGATGCCCCCGCCCCCACCGCCCGTCCCCATGGGCCCACCTCCAGGAGTGGCGCCCGTGGAAATAATCAACGTCACGCCCAGCGTCGCCGGTTCGCGCTCCAGACCAAAGAAAGCCGCTCCGAGTGGTTTCATGAAGTGGGCGGCAGGGGGCGGCGGCTCTGGTCGCTCCTCGTCCGTAAAGAAGGCGAAGAAGCCTTCATGATTTCGGATCTACTCGTCTAGTTACTGACACCTGCCCCTCACAGAAGATGATTGTGTTGTCATGTGAGAGGGCTTGCTTGCTGACATTCACCGCAGTGCTCGACGCGGAGTGGGACCAAGCCGAAAACGAGAACGTGCGCATTGTCAGGAGGTACAGGAGATACGACTACTAGTAGTGCGACTCCGAGCCCGCGCACTCTTTCTCACTTTCGTTTTCGGCAAGGTTCGACAATGCGTCGGGTAGTGTCGTGCATGGCGGTACAGTTACCCACTCTATCTTTTTTTCGTTTTGCAGTTTGGTTTTGGACTTCTGGGTTTTTGTTGTTTTGGGTTTTGGAGTTGAATTTATACGTCTTTAGCGTTTCGCTTCTGCATGTTTTCCCCCTTTGCGATACCCCCGTCTGTGTTCCGAGTTCTCCCGTCTGGTATGCCTATCCTTTCTTGGGTCAGGTGTCTGATTAGGTGCTTGGGGGCGGCGGGCGCTGGGAAAAGTTCAGATACCACTTGATTGTTTCTATTTTGGCTTTTTAGCGTTGGGAGTTGGAGATTTTGTTTGGAGTACGGTGAGCCGAAGGGGCTGGATGGGGATGAGGATGAGATTGATGAGAGATGCATGTTATGAGGTGGATGGTTGATGATAATGAAGGTGTGGTTTGGCGCTGCTGTTGGCGAGCTGGTTGGTTTTTGGTTGAGGTTCTGGTCGTGCTTTGGATTTGAGGCGTTTTAGCGTTTTCCTTTCCTTTTATCCTTGTTTCGTTTGGTGGGCTTGTTAACATGGTATTTGGTAGATGAATAGGAAGACTGCTCCCCACATGTTTTGTGTCGTTTTAATGTGCTCGGGTCAATCAACACCGCTAAATACTTTTACGCCGGCGCCCATTCACAGACGTTCCCCTGGACTTGCAAAATCGGACGTCGGTATGGAGGTTAACAGTATCAACAGGAGACGTGTGGGCGAGTGAGGACAAAATTGCAAGGCGGAACTCAAGCACGCGACTCCACTCTTCTCCACTGTGCTTGCCCATGGTGGCATAGAATCTAAGTATGAGGGCTGAGCTACTATTGTGAGATCTACTGGACGATGGCTTAGTGGTGTTGTGGAGAATAGGTTGAGTATTAGGGCGAGGATTTAGCGGGCGGCACGTGCTGCAAGGTGGGATTTGTAAGACTTGCCTGGTTTAACGTTACAAGCTTCACTCTTACTAATGTCCGTTCTCCAGGTAGCCATCGCACGTGCGCGTAGGCACTACTGTAGTGGAAATTGACAATCCGACAAGGTCGTGGTGTTACGGTGTAGCTTAGGCAGGATCTATAGGCCGTACATGGATGGCTTAGAAAGCTGCGCGCGACCTCTTGCACGTTAAGGTTAGACGGGCTGAGTTCGATGTATTGCGCAGCGCTAATGGGGGTCCGACGTTCGGATTGGGTATGGTTCCAGGGCTCCTAGGTTCGAAGAAGGACTCTCGTACGTCAACTCCTGCAAACACTTTTCTCGTGGACTGACTCGAACGCTACAATCTTCCGATGGTGGGTTCCACATCGCTTGCCGGATGTTGGTTTTATTGAGCAGCCTTGTGTATGATCGGTGACCTAAAGAGGTTCGCTGCGTAGAGCATTACAAATACAGTACCTGTTGCAATCACTGACAGGATGGTGCATAGAGTAGGCGAAGGAACACCTGGTACGGAAGGGTATAAAGTGTTCGAGCTACTGCTTGTATTTCACGTTCATCATACAGAAGCCTGACTTTCTCCAATATGTTATCCAAGGGCACATTGACAGCGTATCTACCGCTCCTTCCATTGCTCGCTCGTACTTCGACTGCTCGCCTGTTGAGTACAGACACATCCGCCAACCAGACGGGACCGAAGCCCTACAATATCAACGTCGATCCAGCTTTCATTGAAGAGACACGCTTAAAGGCAAGCAAGTTCCGCGAGACAATCGGCATCGAAGCCCCAGCGTGGTTCGACGGACCCCCAGTCTCAGAAATTAATGATATTGCAAAGTACTGGGCAGAAGAGTACGACTGGTCAAAGGTACAAGACGAAATCAACAAAAACTTTTCACACTACTACACCGAGGTCCCTGCCCCAGGAGGAAACTATCAGAGCAACGAGTCCCTCGGTCTACACTTCATCCACGAGCGGAGCGACCGCCCAGATGCCATCCCCATCCTCTTCCTCCACGGCTGGCCCTCTACCAGTCTCGAATGGGAGAAAGTTATCCACCCGCTCGCCCACCCCAACGACACCAACACCCCCGCCTTCCACGTCGTCGCCCCCGACCTCCCGGGCTTCGGCTTCTCCCCTGCCCCCGCAGCCCCCGGCCTCGGGGCCTCCGAGCACGCCTCCCTCTTCGCCAGCCTCATGGCGCAACTCGGCTACTCGCGCTACGCCCTCTACAGCACCGACCTCGGCACCGTCATCGCGCAGGCCTTCGTCGTCGACCACGCGCCCCTCATCCTCAACCACATCACAGACTTCTACCTCGTGTTCCCCTCCGCGAACGACACCGCGCGGTACGCCGCGAACCTGACCTCCCCCGAGGAGACCGCGTACATCACGTCCCTGCTTGCATTCACAAACGCCCACAGCGCCTACTCGGCCATCCACTCCACCCTCCCCCTCTCCCTCGCCTACGCCCTCACCGACTCCCCCGTCGGCTTCCTCGCCTGGCGCTACCAGCTCGCCGCCACCGTCAGCGACGTCCCCTACACCCCCCAGGAGCTCATCACCGACACGCTCCTCCTGTACATCCCCGGCGTGTACGGCAACATACGGTCCTACAAAGAACTCTACTCGACAGATGGGTTGGCGCCGAGGGAGCCGTTCACGGTGCCGACGAGCGTGCTGCAGTTCGGGGTAAGCGGCAGCGCGGTGTATGAGGAGATTAGCGCGTTTAATTATGTACCGAGGGACTGGGTGGAGAGGAGTGCGGATGTGAGGTATTGGAAGAGGTATGCGGTTGGGGGGCATTTTCCGGCGCTGAGTGTGCCGGGGTTGGTGGTGGGGGATGTGAGGGCTGCGATGGAGGCGGTGGCGTAAACTCGTACTTTTGTAGAGAGTTTTCGTCGTTCTATGTATTGGGGTGGGGGTGTATAGTGTAATGTAGAAGGTACAGTGCATGTGGTCTTGGTGATACTAGAGACCTGGAAGATAGTTAAAGGCATTTTGCTATGTTTGAGCTTGTTTTGTAAGAAGGCTATGTAGAGCTTCATGAGTCGCCGATATAAGGACTTCAGTTCAAGTTCCTCTTCATCACCATTAAGAGTCCTGCAAGGACATTCGGGAGGCAGGCATGATCTGTAGCACAAGCGTTACAGTTCCAGCAACGGGTGGGAAATTGAAAAGAGACTCGAGGAGCGGAGACTGCTATATTCATAGCGAAGCGCTCGGAAAATTACAGTCAAAGGTGCAGCAATGCTTCGCTACAAATTGCGGTAACGCTACATAGAACTCATATACACCCATACTTCATACAACCATGCCTGGAGACACTCTCTCCTATCAGATGCTACAGCCACCACATCGCCGCCCAAACAGCAACCCCCGCGGCCCACACGACGCCGCCCACCTCCAGTCTCACGCCCGCGCTGCAATCCCCTCCTTGTGGACACTCCTTCGGCTTATCGGGCTCTTCCTTGGGCACGTCTGGGTCGCTCGGGCCGTCAGGCTGCTCGTCTTCCGGGACCTGCTCTTGCACGTTCTGAACGAAGGCGCCGATGACGTTGCCGGGAGGGTAGTATTCGCAGACGACGAACCTGTCATATCCGTTACCTTCTCTCATCCCATCAAGAGTATAATAACAACGAAGGAATGAAAACGGTGATGGACGTGAGGGTGAAGGAGAAACTCACCACCCCGGCGCCTCCCCATCGTCTTTGCCGTTACACTCCGTCCGCCCACAACCCATCGTCTTTGTGCCTTTCCACACGAGCTGCGTGAAGTGGCCCGTCTCGTGCCTACACCCACCTCGGATTAGCTCCAGCCCAGTCGATCTGCCCCCAGAAGGGTCCCCCCAGAGAAAGCAAAGCATCCACTCACGTAAACTCCCCGGCTTTAAAATCATAGTCCACCCTCTCATGCCCCCACGCGATAATACTCTGCGACGCATTCGGATACCCCGACGCGAGGTTCTCGCCGCTCGGTCCGCCCTACAACACCCATACACGTTAACCACCATCTTCTGCTTCCCTGTCACAGGGAATAAGGGGAGCTTACCGAATGCTTAAACTCGCACTTCTCACTCCACTCCCCTGCAAACTCCGCCAACGACTCGTTCCACTGCACCGCCGTCGCGTTGTGCTGTTTACGATATGTGTTCGTCACGTTGAGCACTGTGTTGCGGAAGACGTCGTCGTCGGTGTAGTCTTTTGCGCTGGGGGGCGTATCGGCTCTTTCTACTTTCGCACTTGAGCTGAACCAGCCTGCAGAAGGGGATGCAGACGTGTGCTGGTTGTGAAGGAGGAGCACTAGCGCTGCTGGAAAACCGAAGAGGCGCATTTCGTCTCGGGATAACTGAGTCTGCCGATGTTCGTTGTATGCTCCGCCTTGGTCTGGTTTGGTGTGTGTACGGTATCCGTCTTCTCTCGTAGTGGTAGCCCTTTCTCAGTATAATCTCACCCTCAAATTCTCTTTATCAACTCGCAATGTACAACGTTATCTCCTCTTGTAAACTCTCCCAGTGTTTTGTCTTCCCACAGATTGATGCATGTGGAACGCCCCAACAAGTGATACAAACCCCTAATATAACTAAGTTGAATACAAAGACCATGCAGGACGCAAAAACAAGGCGTACAGGGATGCGCGCCTTGTTTCGCACCCGCCATTGCGTTGTGCGCTCAACGGCTATTCCGCTTTGATGACTATGTCCGCGTGTGCCTGGGTGGGCGCTTGCTGTGACGTACCGTCACGTGGTAGGCGGGCTTGGCGGTGATGATTCGCTTACGCCCGCCCTCCAACTACGAAAATTGCCTTGCGAGACGAGAGGGTCAAAGGAGAGTTATATTCGCTGCGTTAGCGTTTGGTATCTTGTAAGAGGGTAAGGCGTGGGGTCTGGTTACTTTAGTTTATACCGCGAAGACCTCGGGAGGAACACGGTGCCGTGAACAGCGAGTTGCTTTAACATACAACGCGTATCTTATTCTCCATTGTGTTCTGAATCACTGCGCAGGAACGAATCTTTGTTTCGGGATATCTCAGGAGACCTCATCTACACACCCCCTTTATGCATCTCTCTACCAAACAATCCCCCTCCAATCAAACTCCCCATCAACATTCACCCAATTCTTCTCCCCAAACGCACTCTCCCACCCCATCATAACAGCCAAAATCCTACACCCCACACTACTCACCGTGCACACCACGGTATCCGCCTTCCCCACAACCGCCAAATCCATCAAATACGCGCGCCCCACGAGCTCCCGCAGACTGCGCGCCGCCTCGGGCACATTCGCCGGGTCGTGCACCACCTGCGCGTCCTTTGACGGCTGGCCTAGGCTGAAAAACACGTCTCGGTAGAAACCGCCTTCCCAGCCCGTGATCTCGTCGATCCAGGGGTTCTTCTTGCCCTGGGCGGCCTCGAGCGCGGCTTTCGTCGCGAGCACAATGCGGTCCTGCGCACGCACGCTGTTGGGGCCCAGCTCGCCGGATTCGTACACGGTCGGGTCGTCCGAGGCGAGTACGAGTTTCGACGACGTGTGGCGCGCGAACAACGTGCTGGCTTCTACGCTTTGCTGACGCTTGGCCTTGGTGTTGGCGTTCTCGATGCGCTCGATGTATAGGTCGCGCGCCGTGTCCATGTATCGGTCGAGCGGGATGTAGTCTTTTTGGTACTGGAATTCGTAAGGGTGCTTGTCGCCGCGGCGGACGTGGATGCCGATGCTGATGCCGCCTTCTTGGGTGATGGGGCCGTAGAGCGTGTGTGCGCGGTCAAGCACGTAGGTTGCGTCGTCGGCGCGGAGCTTGAACAGGGCTTCGTAGCCGGTGCGAAGGAGGGCGAAGATCTTGTGTTGGCGCTGCACGTACTGCTTCGTGGGGTCCTCCCATTCTTCTGTGAAGGCGTGGCCGAAGGCCGAGGTTACGGTGGCCCCGGAGACGACAAGGTGGCGCGCTGTGTGTGGGCAAGGCGTCATCTGGGTCGGAGGAGGAGGGCGGCATCCTGCGGCGGGCGGGGGGAGGAAGAAGGTGGAGTATTTGCCGTAGGGCCTGTGTGAAGTCAGTGACAGATGGTCGTGATGAGATGTAGGAGAACCCACCATCGAGTGTCGTCGATGAAAAAGGTACGATTCTCGGCCATCGCAAGGCCGTACGACATCCACAGACGCAGCAACGTGTTACCGAAGCCAGCATCGTTCGTCTCCATGACAAACGTCAACGTCTTATCACACACCTTCTCCCCATCCGTAGACTCCTTATTCGCAATGGCGCTATCATCCACGAAGCCCTTCGGCCTCTCCCCCGTCACCGTCGAATGAGGCAGTAGAGCCTGTGCCTCCGCATCTCCAATATCAATGTAGTACTGATCTTTCTGATAGTAGCCTAGCATCCTTCTTGCAATGCCACTGTTGGCCTGGGCCTCCTCCTGCAGCTGCTTCGACATCTCCATTGACTGGGTGCAAATATCGCGATAGTGCTGCGGCTGGAGCGGAAATTCGTACTTGGCCGGTATCGACACCGTCCACCGCGGCTTCCCTTTCGTATCCTGCACAATCACCGCCGATGGCTCCTCAGGCAGAAGGTTTCCCCCCACCATCTCCCACTCCCCAGGATCCTCTGCATATTCCGAGGCCTGCTGATGGTTCGCGTAGATCCGGCGTATAATGAGCCACATCAGTATAGCCACACCGCAGCAGCTGATCAGCAGCCTCTTCACCAGTCTTGTGTGGCTCGCCGGGGACGTCTTCTTCCCATGGCGAGGAATCAAAGAAGGGAGACTGGGACTCGGTGGCGGGGAAGGGCTCAGTAGGCCTCTCCTGCTCGCAAGGCCAGGGCTCAGCAGCGTCGCCGATGTAATGGATGGGCTGAGCTGCGAGTACGACGCCGTCGATCCGACCGTCAAGTTATTCGGATTCCGTCGCGCGTGCATCTTCTTGAATGTTTGTGTCGCCTGGCCGAGCATGGCGGCGCTCTCTAAATCCAACCTGGCCCTGCAGGTTCTGTATATGTCGACTTCTCTTCGACTTCGAAAACGGGTACGGAAACGGCGCAGTGGTGTAAGGAGTGTATGAAAAGAGTAAACGATATCAAAACGCAAACACGCAAAGGAAGGTAAGAAACGAACAGCGCTGGCTCGCTCAGCGCACACTCTTGCAATAGCACAAACCTACACTCTTGCAGAACGAGTGGACGAGTGTCGAAAGCGCAATCCTCGCTCAGGACTTGACAGACAGCAGTGCGAAATTCGTCTCACGTTGACACCAAACCCGAAACACCCCAGCGCGCGAGATCTCCATCCAGGAATCCTGCACGAAAAAGCCGAGGAGCAGCACACCCGCACGAGCAAAATGAGTCGCGTTGACGGAGAATCCTCGAAAACCCCCTCTTCCTTCCAGCGGAAAGATGGGCTCAATATCGAAAAGGGGAAAAATGTTGTCGACGCATGAACCCGCTGAAGCTCACAGCGTCTGAGCAGGCGGGGCCCACGGGCGAAAGCGACGGCCACCGATTAGGCGTCCAGCTCCCAACACCGTGTTTCAACTCTGTCGATCAGATGCTAGATCTTCGCCTACCATCTTGCCTGCTGCCCTGCGTCTTTCCCCTACGGCCAGCTCGTCCTCACCACAATTTCTCACACGACTCATAGAGTTTACTCATCTCGTGAAGAGCACCCCTCACAGGTTTCGTCTACCAGATACGGGCATCTCAAGCCAGTAACTCGAGCGAGATTTCCACAGAGACCGAGCGCGTGCTCGTGTAAAGTTGGCCCGCCTGAAACACCCCGGCAAGGGCTGCAACCGCAAATGTCTCGCGCCGATCCAACCCCAAAGGAGGATGGCGCACCCTTCCCTTCCCTGCCCCGCCTCGCCTCGCCCGGCGCCGCCGGACTCCGGCACCAACCACACTTGACGACTCGCCTGCTCAACGGGTGCGCCATGTCTAGCGGCACGGAGCCCTCGCATTCGGCCGCTGGGAAATTGTATCCCACTGTGCACAGCGCTTGCTGGGCGTCTCGCGAAACGCGTTTGCATAACTGTTCAATCCCATTGTGATTTGACTGCTCAATCGGAGACTCACCATAGCTGGTAGGTAAGTTGACATCCTGGACCTGATGAAGGGAGAAGAGGGAAAGGGATATGCACTCTATCCCTCACGCCGCGGAGTCCCAAAAGCAGCAGGTGATTCTGGTAAATGAAGGACATGTGTCATGTTGTATTCAGATATCCCATCTTATTTTAATCCTCACCAGACACAATACCTACAACACACCGAGCACCCCACTTTAGCATGAAGAAGGGGACAGGGAACCTCGGTTTTCGCGAAAAGAAGAAAAAAGGAGCACAGGGTATCAAATCAACTCGCTCCCCATACGCACCTACGCCAGCCCCAATCCCGCACAAAAGAAAACTCCCCGCAATCCAGACGCGCAGGAAGATACAGGTACAGTCCGCGCGTCCGCGCCCTAAGCCTAGTAAGACAGGTGGTGAAGAAAAAGAAAACCACAAAAGGGACGTATATCCAGTAGCGGATATAAAGCGCTGTGGCGGGCCGAATGTCGGTCACAAAACCATGACTTGAGGCACAACCTCAAAAGCGCCCTGAAAACGCCTTGCGAAAAGAAAAAAACACATGGGAGATGCGGATGCCATCGTACACCGTACATGTGTGAACATTATACGCTCCATCATTTGCGTCTCTTGCGTCGTTCATCCATGTATGTATGTCTTGCGACTGATTTCCTCTTTTGTGGTAATTGGTAACGAAGTAGCGAAATAGAAGGAAGGGGGCGTCTGAACCGTGTGCAAGCGCTACACGCACGCCCTTGCATTGCACGACCTTTATGCCGTGCAGTCGTCATGTATTACTCATACTGGGGTAGCACAGTGTATGTAGTCAAACTGCCGTCGTTCAGCTGGTCTCGCTGACGAGAACCTCGTTCACAGGACGGAGGTTGCCGCTGCAGCGCGTGCCGCCGCTTGCACTCGCACTTGCGTCGCCTGGCAGACTACTCCGTCGTATCCTGTCGACGCTGGTGCGCACCGAATCGACCTGTTTCGAGATCATCTCGTCGAGCATGCGAGTCACATCATCAATCGGTCGCTCGGTTCTGGAGTTGAGCGAGAAGCTCCGCGGACTAGTGGTTGCTGGCGATCCTTTCCCCAGTATGCTACCGGTGCTGCATTCGCTTCGCTGCTGCGATGTCCTCCGGCTTCCTGGTGATCCATCGCTGCCAAGCTCCTGTGCCGCCTCGTTCTTTTTACGCGCTGATGTCAGCGCTGCGATCATTCGCTCCTTGTCCTCCAATTGTGCTCGTAGGCTGGAGATTTCGGCATCCTTTTCTGCGATCGTTGCTGCTGTACCACCGTCCTCACTGCCTCCACGGGAAAGTGACATGGACACACGGGAATGACTGGTTCTCCGAGCCTGAAGTAGCCTCCTCTCTAATGTGGCAATGTAGCGATTCTTGTCCGCCAGATCGGATTGTAGCGACTGAATTTGGGCAGCTTGACTCGCTGTACCGTCGCCATTGTCACCCAGCGAGTCCTCATCTTCGTCACCATCCATGCCATTAGGCAGTAGGGTGGTTTGGGAGCCACGCTTCGGAATCTCGACTGTATGATGGCTTGATGACGACCGGACCGACACTGGTCGAAAGTCGCTCATGGTCGAACCACGTTGTAGACTCATCGAAGAGAACGACCGGCCATTGTTGACGCCTAAAGATTTCGAACTCAGAATCAGACGATTTAAATGTTCGATGCGTTCCTTCAACGCTGTTCTCGCAAGCTGCATCTCGAGCATCTGCTCCTCGTGTCGCTGCCTGTCTTCTAGTTCTCTTGCCTTCTCTTCCACTTCGTCCTTCTCTTGCTCTTCATGCGTAGACTGTGTCTCTTTTGCTTTGTTTTGCTCTTCGAGTTGCTTCCGCAGCTCTTGGATCTCCACACGATACCGGTCAAGGAGCGCTCGGCTTCCGGCGTCACCACCAGCACCCTGCGACTCCTCTGCCTTCTTTGCGTGGCTGACGATGTTGTTCTTTGCGCGCGAAGCAAACTTCAGCGTGCTCAGAGTTTCGCCAATGTGCGTGGTGTTGGCAGCAATGCTGCCACTAGCACCAATCTGGATCGTACACAGGATACTCACAAGCGACCCTCCAGAAAGAGCAGGTTGTAGAAGACGAGTGAGCTTGCTATCCCGATAAGGCAAGTGCTTCTCTTTGCCCGTCTTGTCCTTGTCCGGCGTTGCTTTCTCCTTGTCACTGGACAGTCGCGCAATGACTGTACCCAAGGTAAGCAGACTCTTGTTAATATGAGAGCCCTCTGTCCGCCTCTCTTTGTTGTCGGCGGCCTTTTCAGATCCAGCCAAGTCGATGAGGCTTAGGGTGGATACACGAACACCACCCGGTGTAATCGCCGTTCGCCTGGAATCCTTGAGGCTACCGGCCGCCGTGCGCTCACGGCTTTCTACGACAATCTGGACGACTGCGTGACTTCGCGAACTTCTCGCGTTGAACTGCGTCCCTGCTACTCGCCGTGCATTGTCTCCACGAGCAATGACCCTCAACAACTGGGTCGGGCTTTGGACGATCTCTTCCTTGAGCGGAGTTGCATAAACTCCGCGCTTACTGTCCTCTCTCAGTTTAATCTCCTCCTGGGCGCCAGGCTGACCGTTGGCTCCTATTATAGGTCCGGCTAGCAGATCATGGATCTTTTCGTTGTAGATCTCTAGATAGCTGACCCGAAGCAGAAATTCACGATGCGGTGTCTCGCGAATATATGAGAAAATGTCGGTAATGGCCAATGGTATCACGCCCGGGTTCGTGGCCGTCCCTTGCATGGAGAATGTCTTACCCGTCCCGGTCATGCCGTAGGCGAACACGGTGCCGTGGTAACCCTCCATGACCCGGCGAACCAGCCGCTTCGCAGCTGCGTCGTATACGCGGGCGTTGTTGTCCTGGGTGTCGAACACGTTATCTGTATCATCACCAATTAGCCAGTGGTGCAATTTCATGCATCATGCTGTGCCACGTACCGTAGTAATAATCGCCCCCTTCCCTTCCTCTATATGCAATGAGTGCCTTCTTGCCGCTGATTTCCCACTCAACCTCTTGCTTTGAGTCTTTGGTGCCAGCGTCAGGCCGCACTCGCACACTTACAAGCACATTGCCCTTTCCATCTTTTTGCGTCGCACTGTCCGCTGCCATGGCGTTCGCTCCTGTGTGACCCCGCGCGTCGTCGTCGCCCACGTCCTCGAATGTAGTTGCGCTCGTTGCGTAGGACCCCTGGGCGGATGAATTCCGGCTCTGCGGCGGTGACGGCAGACTTAAGTGGGCCCCGTTCTCCACTGCCAGCGACTCGCCACTGCCGTTGAGCAAACTAGGCGGGGAAAGCGCCGACTTCCCTAGCAGTCCACGGGCTCCAACATTCGAGACCCGCGGAGTGGTTTTCTTTAGGCTCGTCCGCCTGGCTGGCATGATTGGGGGCTTGAAGCCAGGCGCGATTCTCGAATCCACCGACTCGCCGTTTGGTGTCGAGCTCGCCGACAGCGGGCTGGGCGGGTGGCTCCCTATCCTGCTCGCGTGTTTGGGCGGTTGTGGAAATGCGCCGATGCTGACCGTCTTCCGCAGCGATTTTCCCGGCGGCAGCGGGCCCGTGGGCGAGTCGGTCGTGGTGAGGGTCGGAACGTTGGAGGCGGAGTTTGTGTGGCCCTTCGGCAGTGGGCGCTGTGGCAGGGCCGACGAGGAAACAGCCCTGCTGTTCGGCAGCGAGGTGGGCGATGAACGCGAGGCAGGCGTGATGTTTGAAACGCGCGACTTTGGGACTGGCAGCGAAGGCAGTGGGCCCGTTGGGGGCGCAATCGATGGGCGCGACGGTCGCGGGAGCGTGTGGCTCGTCATCTTTGCTGATTATTTTACTTTTTCGTGGTGAGATTGGCGATTGCGAGGCTCCGAGCGCGGTCCTCAGTCTCGACACCCTATTTTGGCAGGCGCTACAGCGCATTCATATCCTGCCTGCTTTCTGCTGGACCCCAGGACGTCAACCGCGTTACCGTCTGAGGAAGCAGCGTCCCGTGCTGCGCGTTGCAGCTCTGTCTGGTGTGGGTGGTGTCGTTTGTTGTGTCACAGGCGGGCGGGGAGGAACCCAGTGCGCGCGCGGCCGAGTAAGCTCGCGTCGACAGTAAACGGGTGCTTGCAGACAGCAGGGTCCGTGGCTCGCCAATCTCCAGACCTGCACGCTGCTACACGTGATGTTGCGGTACGGGCGAGTAGAACACTAAGGAGAGACTGGAAGGCTGAGAAGAAGCAACTGAGGGTCGACTGGCAACGAGAGGGAAAAGGAGCTTGGAGTGTGGAGCGTTGATTAACAGCCCGTCAGTGCAGTCCAGGCGTGCAGGGACTCGCGGACGTGCTGGGAAAAGTGGCTCGAGGGTTGGATCAACCCAAAGTGCGGAGAGGGGGGAAAGGGGCCGGCATGCGCACTGTGAGGACCATGCACAGGCGGTGGAGCAAAAGCAAATCGCAGGCCTCCACGCTCGAAAAGGGGTGATTTTCATTCAACAAATCGCAATGGGAACTGCCTGAGCAGTCCACAACTGACTCTTGCCCTGCGACCAGGTGCACGCACCCATCCATCTTGCAGATCGGAGAGCCGTAAAATCGACCAATCAATCGGTAGCGAACCGGTTATGTGCAAAGGAAGCCCGAAAGAACCACTCGGGCGCTGAAGAACTATCATTTTCCCAGCCAGTAGCACTTCTCCCACCACTTAATCCGTAACGACCTTGTATCCTCGCCATCAACCTGGGAACAAGTGCGCATGAACTCGCAATCGAGCGAACCGTTACATGCAAACATACCCGCCGCTAGCCCTTCCTAGCCCTTTTTTTATTGCTCCAATCCCCTCCATGTTTTTGTGCCCAAAAGCCTGCAACCACGTACCGACTGCATGAGCCGACCACCAGCTACTATCGAATACGCCTACCACGCCACATGCCACAGCCCATCATGATTGGGAGCCGCCTCAATCTCCGGCACACGCTGCGGTCACCAACGCAAGAGGATGCGCGACCAGGGTCCCAATAATTGGTGGTATGTGCAGCACGCCAAGCTTCGTGATGAGGGATCTCTACGCTAGATAACGTCGTCCGTATGCGCCACGGCCCGCCATTGACAACCGTCACAGCCTTAAGGCACTCGCGGAACATTGTCCGTTTGAAACTGCGCAACACGAACGAGGGTGTGGAGTTATTATTAGATCGAAAGAGTGGGGACGGCACTGCTATACCGTACTGTGGTATTCAAACGTGTGTTGCGGCCCATGCGCGCCCCAGATCAAGACGGTTTCAATGGTCTTTGAGGCCCACGCGGATGTCGTCAGTGCCTATGTGATCAACTGGTGCTCTTCTAGAGCTGTCGCGGAGTTCACTAAACGTCGTCAACGAGCACAAGTGGAGCCCACGCACATGATAGCGCTGAGTGCGTTCTCGCGTCCTGTATAGTGTTCAACTCTCCATTCGTTCATCATGTCTGTGCGTTTGCCTATCTTCGAGCGAGAGTCTTCGTTGCACGCCAGACCCGCTGCCTTGGATACTCTCCGACATTGTTTAACCGTATAAAGACACTGTGATCCCGATGATCCGGTTGCAGATAATGCGTAGGTAACGTCGCCTCCATGACAAGATGGTCGTACTCCCATAGTAACATGCACTCTGGAAGTGTAACTGCGACAATCGCTTAGAGCGCGCCCCAGTCAAACGCTCGTGTACCTAGCCATGACACCGCCCAGTATTCGTAGACCCAAAGACCAAGGTCAAGCGCCAGTTCAAGCATACTGCAGAGTGCTAGGCGGGAGACAAACACGCCGACAGATTTCCAACGGAGGTCGGTTGGGAGGGCAAAAGCGTTATACACGCTTCGAGAACCAGCATGTTCTGCCCGGCCAGCAAGGTGATGCGAAGCGACCAATCTAAGCGCAACCAATTTGAGTGGCAGAGAAACTAGACGCGTGATCTGAGCCCTGCAGATAGAACCGATCATTGAGGACGGCTCTAGCGAGAGCTGTGAAACGCGATGATACGGTAACACGCCCGATGTTCGCATCGGAACTGCAGAGACCATGTTGTGCTGGATCGGTGTTGGTGGACCAGATCCGGCTATTTCGGTATGAGAGGAGAGCACCTGGGGTGGGAGGCGGACCTCCATCTCTACCAATGGTCCACGTGTAGTTATCCGTATTCTCGGATCTGCATCGTTTTGGCTGGCTTCTGAAGCTGTAGGTGACAGAGGAGATGATGCGGGTGGCGAAGAAGGTAGTGCCTCGCTCAATGAGCTGATAGGCACAGTGATCGTCTCGGGCGCTTCAGGTTCCGGCGATACTGGTACATTCTGGGATCCTGCAGGAATCTCGCGCCTGCTGATGTTGCGGACATGACTCCCACCGACCTCAATGCTGCCACCATTTTGAATGCCATGCGTGTGAGAGCCAACCAAGCTTGAATGTAAATATACGGAGGAATTTCCATTTCCCCAACCAATAAGTCCAAATAGCCTAGCAATGGCGTTGTGAACGAAGGTTGGCGGCTTCTTGCGTAGACCTAAGATGGAACTATCTCGCTCTCGCTTACCTTCCTCTGGACTGACCAGATCAGGGTTGGTCGGGCGAATGATTGTGGCCTCCATGGGCGCCGTGATGATTGCGTAGACCCAGCGGTCGAAGAAATTTTCTAAGCAGACAAAGACGAAAGGGGATGTTGCTAAAGCCTTGAAGAATTCCGCAGGTGACGCGAGCGCGCTGTAGTAGACCGACAAAGGTAGTAGCGGTGACTGCCCGGAGAACGGTAGGAAGGAGCCTAAGGGAGGTAACAGTGGTCTCGGAGGCACCAATCCAATACGCTGGAGGAAAGAATAGTAAGAAAATGGATAAAACAATAGTTCGAGCGAGATTCGGAAGCTGGATCCATCAGCTATCGATGAGGAAAAAGAGCTGAGATGAACTTACGTAGCATGAAACGCTGCTCTCCATCGGCGATAAAAGTATCTTGATTTACGGCTTCCATGATGAATGAGTAATCGTTCAACGGGCCTCAGTATATGTGCCCCGTAAACAGTGGCTTGTACGCAAAGTTGATAGAGTGAACGAGCTAAAAACCCACTGTAAATCAAACTCCTTCCGGAAAGATGTCTCTCAGAGGAAACGATACTGGAAAAAGAATGGACAACGGGATAACGGAACGTCTACATCAATTGTAAGTTGGATCGCTCGGAGAACAGGGCAGGATGAGCGACATACTAGAAGCCTCTCCCTGATTGATCCGACCCACCAGGTGCACGCATTTTCGGTCAAAGTAGACGTGATGGCGACAGCGTGTCCCACAGTATCCTCCTCTTCAAGCTCTCTCAACCGTTCCTCGTAAGAACCGGGAAGACTCTGGGAAGGGGAGCGGCGCCTCTCTACCACTCCGATTGATGCCAAAACATCATTCTGTGCCTCTCTGAGACGCCGGCCATGGTCATGAGCACGCTCTTGCTGTACCGAAGTGAGCTGCACATATTCAGAGGTCGAGGTGGTAGTCTGGGCTGGTTCAAAAGCCGACCGTCCCTGCCGTTGTTAGCCGTGGGACCAGCTGCGTTGGCTGAGCCGCATGTGGATGATAGATCCATGGATCCTGGGACAACACGTGTGCTTACAAAAGCGATCTTGTTTAGGTACGCCTGGCGACCCATGTTATCCAGGTTCTGTCCGCGAGAGGCATGGGGCTTGAGGCACAAGAGATGTCTGCTCCTGTGTTTGTGGTGAAGGGCGAATTCAACATTTGAAGCTGCAGTTGAGGTTCGCGCGATTTCATAGGTCAACGCGTCCGAACTTATCGATAAGCAACGGCGTGAAATTTCCAGCCCGCCAAAGATTTCCACCTCCAGAACGATGCGCCGAAAGCCCTGCAAGTCTTTCCACACACAATGGCCCAACGAACCGCGGTGAGAACGACGTACAATATCGAGCGCACGCTCCAGCCAATTTACTCGGGCGGTAGCATCGCACTCAGCGGGGATGGGCGCATTCTTGCCGCGTGCCTGGGGGAAGATGCACTACTCACAGACGTCACAAACGGCAAAGAACTGGCCAGAGTCGAAGGAGTAGGTGCCCGACGTTGAGCATGTCGTTCCTGCAGCTGACAAGTGCGTAGGATGGCGAACCCATAACTGCATTGACGTGTAAGTTGACATCCTCTATACGGCAGCGCGAGTGCTAACGGGCCCTAGTAACGCCGTCCGCCTCCCACTTGATCGTTTGCTCTCGCTCCACGTCTATGCACATTTACTCCCTCTCTGCCTCCGACGCAGAAGACGATATCGTCGAACTCGAATTGCTCCGCTCGCTTCGCCCGCATACCTCGCCTGTGGTAACTCTGGCCGTCGATAAGACCGGGACTCTCCTTGCAACTGGTGGTGCAGACGGTGTTGTGAAGGTTTGGGATATTCGTGCAGGCTACACAACACACACCTTTCACAACCGTGGAGGTGTGGTATCGGCGCTCCATTTTTTCCAGGTCGAGGTCGCTGCACAGGATGATGCGACTGAAGGCACCAAGAAACGGAAAAGGAGAAAGTCACAACAAGAAGATGTCTCTGAGCCGATTGGAGGCGAGATAAGCTTGGAGTACAGGCTAGCTTCAGGTGCAGAGGACGGCAAGATTCACATCTGGGACTTGCACAAACGAAAGAGTGCGGCCGTGCTGGATTCACACGTGTCTGTGGTGCGCTCCCTTGACTTTTCACCGGAACAAGACACGTTGGTATCAGGGAGCAGAGACAAAACGTTGATCGTCTGGAACGCTCGGAAGTGGAAAGCAAAACGTACCATTGCCGTACTCGAAACTCTCGAAAGTGCCGGCTTCATTGCAGGCGGCCATATTGCTTATTCCGGTGGTGAGAACGGCCGCATCCGTCTCTGGTCCACCGAGACCTCGCAAGAGATCACCCGCGAACAGGAGCCCGGAGTCGAGACCGACGCCATCGTAGAAGTTCTTCACCATCCGGACCTTCCGTATCTGATCTCAGTACATGCAGACCAGGTGCTAAACTTTCATTCCCTCGGCCCCGTTGATTCGTCTATCATGCAAGAAGTTGTGGATCCGTTACCTGTCTTCCGGAGGGTCTCTGGCACTCACGACGAAGTGATTGATCTGGTGTACATTGGCTCGGACAGATCACTTCTCGCATTAAACACCAACTCGGAAGATGTTCGTATAGTCACTCTAAAGGAAGAGAAGCGAGTGGATGATACCACAGGAGGGAAATACATCGGGGCTGACGTCGCACTCTTGAAGGGACATGATGGTTTGATCATCTCCCTTGATGTGGATTGGTCTGGTCACTGGCTTGCAACGGGCTCTAAAGACAACACAGCTCGACTCTGGCGCATTGATCCGGAGAACAATTCGTATACGTGCGCGGCCGTCCTCACTGGTCATGCAGAGTCATTAGGAGCTATCGCATTGCCCCACAGTGCACCTCCGGAGTCCTCGGCAGCGTACACGGACCCATTGGCTCATCCGCCTGCATATATCATCACTGGGTCTCAAGATCGGACAGTAAAGAGATGGGATACCAGTAAAGAGATGAAGTCAAAACTGCGCGCAAAGTACACGCGAAAAGCGCATGACAAGGACATCAACGCTGTTGACATCGATGCTTCGGGTGCACTATTTGCATCAGCGTCGCAAGACCGAACGGTCAAAATCTACTCGGCGTCAGAAGGCGAAGCTGTAGGGGTTCTCAGGGGCCATCGCAGAGGTGTCTGGACGGTGAAGTTCCAACGCAAAGAGTCTCATGCCTCAGTTTCTGGTGGTAAAGGCTTGATTGCAACCGGAAGTGCGGACAAGACCGTCAAAGTCTGGAGCTTAGCAGATTACAGTTGTGTCCTCACCCTTGAAGGTCATTCGAACAGTGTTCTCAAGCTTGCGTGGCTACCTTACAGGCCGGTGGATGCACGTGACAAGCGCGGCTCGCAAGTTGCCTCTGCCGCAGGTGACGGTCTCGTGAAGATTTGGGATGCCTCATCCGGAGAAGCCATGTCCACACTCGACAACCACACCGACCGTGTTTGGGCACTCACCGCACACCCGACGACTGGTGCTTTGATTTCTGGTGGTGCAGACAGTGTTATCACTTTCTGGAGAGACACAACTAGCGCGACGTTGGAGGCTGCAACTACCGCAGAGACAGAGCGTGTAGAGCTCGACCAAAAGCTGCAGAACTACGCCTATTCAGGCAACTACCGCGAAGCTATCACTCTCGCGCTGCAGATGGATCAGCCAGGCCGCCTTTTCTCGCTCTTCAAGTCTGTAGTTGAGTCGGATACGCCTGACGAGGGAAGTCTCACCGGTTTGAATGCCGTCGACGAGGTAGTTGCCAGCCTCGCAGACGAACAGCTATACAAGCTTCTTTTGCGCCTGCGCGACTGGAACACCAACGTGCGGTCTGCGCCTGTTGCGCAAAAGATCCTCTGGGCGGTCGTCAAGTCATATCCCGCATCACGCCTCGCCGGCTTGAAGCCCGCAGGCAAAGTTGGAGCGAAAGGTAGCTTGAAAGACGTCCTCGACGCTATTAAGGCGTACAGCGAGAGGCACTACAAGAGAGTGGAAGAACTGGTCGATGAGAGTTATCTGCTGGATTTTACCTTGAGAGAAATGGACGAAGTAGGCGATGTGAAAGCTCTGACGAATGGTACTGCCCAGATGGGTCTCGGTGGCGATATGGTCATGGTAGAATAGTGGTGTGTGGGAGAGTTACGCTTAAATATACCCATTTTAAATCTCATTGTCAAACGTGCCATTTGATCTTACTATGGAACATGCAGAAGAACAGATCGCGCCATGTGTCTACAGTGCACAGGCCCAGTTCTCTTATACGAGCACCAAAAAACATGCCTATCGACCAAAGCGCAAGGTTTCCAGGAACCCGTCTCGAGCTTTACGTCCGTAGCGATCGAGCCACCACCACTAGTGGCCATCCAGGCCGCTGTGGAAAACCTCAAAGATATTAAACCTGCTACCCCGACGGAGAGCTAACTACTCTCAGTAAAATCCTACCTGGTTGATCTAATCTTTAAAAATTGAGTATTCTCGGTCTGTCCGCTGTCTCGACCCTACAATTAATATAGCCTCCATCAACTGCGAACGCTGTCTCGTCGCAGTCCCCTTTGAAAACCAAAGCCACGTCCGTACAACGAACACCTCGTGCGTGTCAGACCCAAATCTCAGGTATAGCCCGAGTACCCTGCCTTGTGCTACAAGCAAGATCCCCTCGTCCGAAGCCCCATTATCCGAAACGACAAATTTGTTGTCATCGGCGGACATAACCTGAGCACCGCAAGCCTCTCGTCGTAGGAACCCTACAACATAATAGGGTCTGTGCAAGTGCAGATTGCTATATCGGCATAATATTCGACCGTGAGGTTGTTTTGCAAGCCTCCGATAACGAGAGGGTCATGGTCAGGCCTCCAGAACAAGGGTGGGCGGATGATCTGCAAATAGCTGCAGGGAGGAAGTGTGTCCGCGAATCTATCAAAATCATGAGACGACGAAACGTCCTGGGGAGGGACAAGCTGTGCAAACGTCTTTTCGAAGCACTTGCAACTTGTGAAGGGGTAGTTGCGATAGGCGGGTGCATCGGTCAGCCGACCAGTCTCTACAATCGTTCCCCGGCACTGCGAAATCTGCATACCCGCCTCCTGCCTACATATTCTATAAATCATCTACTGATCAGCGATGCGACCTCCAATATCTCCATGCTATTCTTACAACCCAGCAGGACTGCCTTCCTGCTGGTCATATGTAGCAAGGCAAACATCGCCCAGCCTTGGCCGACCCAGACAAAAGTACAAGAATACGAGATGCAAGGCTGAAAACAATATACGGACGCAGGGAAGATGGGGTATATCGGGCACGCGAGGTCCGAAAATGGGTTAAAACGTTTCGAAACGCCCGCGGCTGACGTACACGCTATCTTGAACTGATGGGCCGGGTTTCGCGGGGATTGGGGTGAGGGATAGCGATGCGTGCGTCTTACAGGCGTGGTGTGCACATGGGGAGAGGGCGTACAAAAATAAGTGTGAGGAGGGTACAGAGTACAGTGTGGTAAGTAAGGCTTGGGACTCGGGGATGTTGGAAATGGTGTGGTGGCCCCCACAACGAACTCTGCCTTGAGGTGTGTAAATGTAGAAGGTACCTAGGTAGTGTACCATGTTGACCGTTTTATCATGCCAGATGGATGCACACGACCGCGCCGCGAACACCATGCTAACCGCTGCGCGCCGTCTGACTGCGGAAGGGACGGGCCTCGCTCTGCCCGCGGCGTGAACGTGTTGGCCCCAGGGAGGGGAGGCGAGGCCCATCTAAATCCAACCACGTACGCAGATATCGATGAGATCCTTCCCGTCGTAGCACCACGTCAACGTAGAGTCGACGCTGCAAAAAGGTATGTATGGATTGCCGGCGCCATCCATGGCCGGGTCAGATAGGGCCCCAAAAATAGCCGTGCGAACTGCACATGAACGAGAGAAACAAAACAAATCTTGCCCGATGCGTGCTGGGCCCAGCCGGTTTGCCATTAAATGGCGTCGATACAGCAATATTGCCACCGCTAATGCTCCGATTCTAGGCATTTAGCTCGCGAATGCAGCACTGCGGCGACGTGAGCTGGGAGTTCATGCCTGTTCATGGGTTAGAATGCAGCTGCTGTCACCGCACTTGTACCAACGAGGCCTGACCAACAGAAGGGCTAATGTAATCAATCAACGATACTTTATCCTGTGCTTGGTCTTGAGTGCGCGCGCGCGGAGCAAAGGCGACTTTATGCGACAGAGTGTGGGCATGCGACGCACTGTTGCGGTCGCCTCTGCGGCGACTCGAGCCAGAGCAGCACGGCCAGAGCAGCACGGCCAGAGCAGCACGCGGATTCGAGCCCACTCCAGGGTGGGGTCGCTTGATCCTGCTCGAGGGCGACGGACGGATCTAATGGCGCGATTGGCCTTTGCAGCTCCCCGCGAGGCGCCTGCGGGAGCTTTGTTTCCTTGGATCGTTTATGCTGGGCCCTGTCTACGCTGGCCATTCACAACCCACAGCGCCCTTGTCTGTTCTTTCAGGCGCGAAGCAGCAGAGTATCATTGGACCACGCTTTCTGCTCCCCTGGCTACCTCGACGCCCCGCCGTCCATGGCGTTTACCTGGGCGTGTTCAGTGCTTCTGAGTGGCACGCAGCTCATCGAGCTCGAGATGGCCGGACGGTCGGGACTCTTTCTTTCTCTCTTCTGGCGGCGAACTCCAGCGGCGCAGTACAACCTCCCATCTCTAAAAGCCCCTCACGATTGACGGCCGCTCCTTCACCGTGTCTTGTGTAACCACAACCTTTGGGCTGACATATCCGTCGTGGTCAGCAGCCGTCAGCGCTTCTCCAACACCAAGACGACCTGCAGGTGCGCCGGTCTGGAAGCGCACACTTTTCAAATCGACTATTGCTTTCTCCCGGGCGTCTATTTCTGGGCCACTCCCCTCCTTGCGCGCCATCGCTAGTTACTCGTTTTCCCACCTGGCCTATCAGCCGCCGACCTGCACTGTACACCACGCCGTTGGCGCCATACATTTAGTCTTGTGTAAGTACCCGCCAGCCTTCCCTCCCGACTCTCTCCACCATCACCCGTGCTCCCCTCTTGCCCAATCCCTCTGTCCCACCCCTCTCCAAGCGCCTGAGACAAAAGGCCAGCGCTTCGCCCTCGTCCTTGCTCCTCTTCTCCTCTCCTGCCAGCAGGTCTCACTATTGTAATACTCTGTCTCTTTACTACCGACAACTTGTCGAAAGCTGGGCTGGATCCAAGTTGCCGTTGTCCCCATAGACATTCACGCTATTCCTCCTTGCCTCACATCGTCATCTATCTATTCCATGCGCACCTCATATTCCCCCACCGCATAAACCGGAAGAAGTCATAGGATGGCAACCAACGATAAGAAGTCTGTCATAGTTACCATCGAGAAACGGCATTCGAAGGACTCGCTGTCGCCACCGACAAAGTCACCTCGCACAGCTCGCTTCGCCGAAGCTACTTCAGTGTACTCGCCCATCGACCCGCCTCCGCGATCACCATTCGATTACCCTACAAACCACTACAAGCCCCAAGCCCAGGTATCTGACGTGGGCTTCGGCTACGTCCAACCCGTCGAGATGGAGGAAACCGACAGGAAGTACCTTCCTCCGCCTACGCCAAAGACGCCACTCAGAAGCGCATTAAAGTCGCCCGGCGCACCACCGCGGACCGCAGAGACCATGATTCTCAGCCCGACCTTCAGGGAAGAGCAGGTTCTCGAGAAGCGGGAAGTGTCGACAGAGAAGGAGCAACAGAAAGACTTGGTATGTTATGCCATCTGCATTCACGTTTCCAACTCATTGACAGCGAACAGAAAATCAAAATACGAGTACGGATAGCAAAGATATGGCTACGAGGCATCAATTTCGCATGCAGTCTTATCGTGCTCTCTATGCTCGCCACCGCCTTCTCCATCTTCAATGCAACAAAGCACCTGCCTCCGCGAAACAACCTTCCACCGTGGGCTGTCGGACAAAAGATTTGGCCACAGGTCATGCTTCTGGTCATCGCTTCTGTCTCACTCGTCTTCTCGATTTTCGTTATGATCGCATACTCAAGAGGTGGACATCACAGAGCAGAGAAAGTTGCCGCATACTATACCGTCTTCGCCGTTGGATTCTTCATCTTCAGCATCATCATGTGGGCTGTTGGCGCCGCTGTCCTCAACCAGAGCAAAGCACAAGGAAACAATAAAGATATGTGGGGATGGTCGTGCGTAGACAACAAGCGAAAGCACTTGTTCGAGGACGATGTGTCCTACTCGCTCATATGCCGCCTCCAGGTAAGCAAAAAACACTCAATCGCTCAAAGTCTTGCAACTAACACCAACGGCAGAACTGGTCCCTCGTATGCTGCATCATCGAAGTCGTAGTCGAGACGCTCTGCATCATCATCTACGCCATCGTCTTCTACCGCTTCTGGTCCAAGCGCAAGCTCCGCAAGTCCATGGCCATGCGCGACAAGGCCCGTTCTGACCTCTACCTCGCCCAACTCCGCTCCCAATCCGCACCCAACACCCCCGGCTTCGGACCCCTCTCCCCCCGCTCCGGCGGCTGGCGCCCTCCCCCCGGCCACCCCCAATACTACGACCCGCAGTCCCAAGCTGAAGCCGGAGAAAGCGACAGGGTGCAGTACGCCTACGCCCGTGAGATCGCCCAGCCCCAGCCCTTCTCCCTCAAAGCTCCCCCGATCAAGGTCACAGGCGCCACGCCCAAGCTCGACCAATCCGGCTTCGACGCCCCCGCGCGCACTCAAACGACCTCTCCACCGCTCTCTCCCGGTCTCGCGGGGCGCCAGAATGACCACGTTGGCGCCGCCCCCGGCGAGCAGCAGTACGCTTCCGTCCCCATCCCAGGCGCATACCAGCCGCTCGCAAGCCCAGGGTACCCGCCGCAGCCCACGCCGACAGCGCCAGGCTTCGATTTCGGACCTTCAGTCCCGAAATAAACCTCACCAGACTGTGTCGGCGTTCTGATTTTAAAATGCTCTGGTGGTGATTGGCGTTGACATTTTACCTTTCTTTCACTTATGTCTGCGGGATCAGGGCGAAGCTGGCGATCTCGGCGGGTATACCTTGTACATGATTTTTGGGATTGGGAAAGGGCTTTGGCCGGGTTTCTTTTCTTTTCTTTGTCTCGATCGCTGACTTTGACGTTTCTTTTTGATACCTAACTATATACCTAACTTGCTATATGATGGAGGGGGTAGGGAGGAAGGAGTGGGGAGTCCACGGGGTGGATTGTACAGTGTAGAGGATTGAGAATGTGAATGATGGAATTACATCTCACGATGATTGTTGTGCATTGCTGGTGTGTATGTGATGTGTGAGGTGCGAACAGACTGTGTTCGATCGACCGCTGATGGACCTTGCGATGACGGCAGTGTATCTTGGGTGTACTGTAAAGCTACCATCGTTTCACGCTCCCCGTCTTCCAAGCGCTCCTCCTTGCCGCCGTGTAGAAAGCTCGAGAATCGTCGCTAGGTTTAGCACGCAAAAGCAATAGCGGGTACGCATGTGCGCACGCGTGCGGCCATGCCAGCAGCCGCCGACCGTAAAAGCGTGGCGAGATACTTAGCCGCCCGGGTCGGTCGGGACGGTTGGCGCCCGGGTGGGCGATGGGTGGGACGGAGCTTGTTGGGAGGTGGGATTTGTGATACGAGCGGGCTTGAGGGTGTCTGGGTGGTACGAGAGAAGCGGGTGGTGCGAGAGAGGCGGTTGAGAAGTAGGAATTTCGATAAAAAGTTTGTGAATTATAGATAAATGCCAAAAAAGCGCAGAGCGCTTCTCCCAACCTGTTCTACAAGGGTAGTTGCGAAGTTTAATGTATAGTGTGAGCATTGATACGTGGAAAGAGTGCGTGAGTGTGCGTGCGAATCTGGAAATTTTGGGAGAGCCTTTTTTCGCTCTGGTGTTATTTGGCTTCGTGGTGAGGTGTTGTCTTGCTCGCACCTTCCAAATATGTTACTTCATTTCGCGACAGCTATACCGGTGAAACAGCTGATCTCTCGGTTTTTGTTCGTGAAGATCAATAAGAAAACTGATTTTCTAGATGTTTTTGAGCTCTGGGGTGGAGTTTATAGAAGCGACTCTCGTGCGTGATCACCTCCCGCTTACTGTTGGCTAGAGAGTGCATGATGCGTTTGCGGAGGTGATGCTCATGGAAAACGCCTGGATGAGCAATACGAGCCTTACGCAGCCTCACCAAATCTGCCCCGCCAGCAACCCACCATAGCTGACATTCCCATACTGTGCCCATATGCTTATCCTTTCACAACAACATTTGACACTTACAACAGGACGGAATATGTCACTTCACAACGGAAAGCGACACTGATCTGCAGTGGAGACCCTGGGGATGAAAGCCACGCGTGACCACCGGTCAATTATACGCGCGAATCCGTCTCAGCCTTGTGACATTGTCTCTCATTCAACATGTCGTTCGGCTTCTCCATTGGCGATATCATCAAGCTCGTTGAGCTTACGACCAACACATATAATGGCTGGAAGAGCGCATGCGGAATGCACGCCAGCATCACAGAGGACCTTGCGGCGCTGCGCAGCCTCTTGTCCCGCATCGAAGCGGAAGTGCAGACACCGAACAGCCTATTTTCCAAGAACGCCGATGATTTGCAGCATTGGGAGTCTCTCTCTAAGGGTTGCTTCGATGTTGTCCGGGAACTAGCGTCGATCCTGAAAAAGCACAAGAGCCTGAGCAAAAGCCGCGCGAAGAACTGGGACAGAATAAGGCTTGGTAGTAAGAATCTTGAGGCACTGAATACGCGTCTGCTGAAGAAGATCGAGAGCATCAGTGCGTTTGCAACCGTGCTGGGTATTAGCTCTCAAGGTCGTTTGGAGAACACGATGTTTCCAGAGTTGATGAGGAAGGTAGACACTATTGCTGCTAAGATGCGAAAGGGCAATGGATCTATTTGCACCCTCACAACTTATGAAAATGACGACAAAGGTGTATGGAGGGAGTTCCGCAGGGAGATGGTACGAGAAGACGTGAAGAGTCGGGATATTCACAGGTACAAAGATGCGTTGAAAACGTATCTTCTCCGACTAAAGAGTGAGGGTTTGCTCGACGAAGATGAGATACTGGAAGAGACAAAGCCCGATCAAGATATATACAAACATATGCTAAGTGGGGAGAGATCACCCGACGAAGGATCACAAGGAACGATACCACAGGCGACGTCATCTGAATGGGAAGCTCCGGAAGAACCGCAGAACGAAGAGACCTCAAGCAGCGCCAATCTAAGGGCGAGCAGTCCAGAAGAAGACTGCTCAAGAGAAGATAGCCATAGAGACGCCAGCCCCGAACACGGCCCGAAAATGTACGAGTCTGAAGTTGACAAATTGGAACAAGAGACGCAACATCATGCAATTGGAGAAAACATTGAAGAGATCGTCGGTGATAGTTATAGCTTCGCTGTCTCTATGCGCGAACTACATATTGACGAACCCAGGGAGGTGAAATCAACGGACAACATCAGAGAAACCAGCATGGTTGGGCCAAGGACTAGTAAAGAACTGTCGTATGTCGTGGAATCCTTGCCTGCAGGCAGGACTGCTCAAGACGAGACCGATGGGTTGATTGAAAGGATGCAGGACTCGCAGACCGAGCCTCAAGAATATTCCAATGAAAAATTATACTGGAAAAAGGATTCTGAGCCAGGACCCTCGCCAGCGCCGGAGTTGAGCAAGGACATGAGACCATGGAACACAGACAGCGGCTTCATATGCAGCGACACGGTGGGCATTCCGAGCCTAGGCACAAATGGTGAACGAGAAATTAACTACGCTATTTCCAAACCGGAATCTAGTCCAATCGAGCCGCAAAGTGATAGCGGCAATCTATGTTTTATTCACCCAACATTGCTAGAGGCGATGGACAGTTCCATCCCCTATAAATCCCCTAGACATACAGTCTGGAAAGACTATTACAACAGCCAACAGTCTCGGAAAATATTTACGGCAGTCCATGGATCCTTCGGTCGCCCAACGTTAGGCAGCCTTTGCAGTTGTGCAAATAGCGCGCGGATCTTCTCCCTTGGACCCATAACCGAGGAGGACAGCCATAAAGTCCTCAACTTCTTAAAAGGACTATCTCAAAAAGCCATAGCGCAGGGCAAAGACCTCCATCAGCAAATGTACCTAGACAAGATGCTAGAGCGCTGCGACCTACCTGAAAATGCAAGATACCTCCACGTCGTATTACAAGGCACCGACGATGCAATCGGAACTCGTTCATCGCTCTGTACTGTCGAGACTGGTTTTCCATCATACGTCCGCTACTATGCTACTCGTAGCTTCATAGACAGATGGTATGATGCATGGTCCCGGGCAGTCCGGAATAAAGCCCCCCACCCGCTCGACGTGATTCTATCCACGGCTTCACATCGTGAGCACGATATATTTGTGAGGTTCGGTGCACGATTCGCACCAAGCTCCCGGACCGATTCGTCTTCAGCAGCATCGACCAAGAGCGAGCATAATGAAGACCCGGGACCTGGAACCAACGATCACCAAGCACAAGAACTTCCGCTCTTTCTACGCTACACCCCAGAGAGAGGTGGCGACAAGTGAGATGCCAAAAGCTTACTTCTTTCTGGGCATGGAGAGTTCAAAACGAGAGGTAAAGATTCGGGCAAGGAATATTATTTTTGCGAGGAGTAAATTGACAAGGAAATGGTGCGTACCGATAGCGCATCATATGAATTGCGGCTTCGGAAGTCCTTCTTAGGCACTCAATCAGGGAAGATTTGAATATCGGCAACAATAGTCATACAGGAGTAGAGCAAGTACAACGTACACACGTTCGCTCTCCATGACTGATGTCAGGCTCTCTCTAATAACTATGTTCCACATTTGCTCTAAGGACATGTCCAAACCAGGCACCTATCCTTACGCACACCCAACAGAACCTACATATCGGGACAATACTCTCGAGCTAACAGAGAACTTTGCATCTCGCCATGCCGCCTGCATTGTTGAGCAAAAGTCCGCCAATGTCCACTCCAGTAGAACAAAACCGCCTAGGCATTCCGAGACGGCTCGACTCACAAATGCAAATTGAACTATGCCGTCGTATCTGGCATCGACAGCAGCGATTTCAACGACACACCTGCACGGAATGGTTGAGAGCATAGGAATCTTGTAGGGTGCCATCGCGCTAAACTATACGTAACAAAGCTACCCTTCCGGTGGGGATTGGTGCGTGGCTTGGAAAACCATCACGTCTACTGCATTCTCCACAGCGACCACGTATAGACATCTTAGATCCCATGTAGCTCATTATCATTGCGTAAACGAGTTAACACGTCAGGCGGATGCTGCAGCGCATTGGGTCTTACTCGTGCCAGTTTTAAGACTATGCTATGCCCCTGTCGTACTCCAGGTGTTATAGCACGATACCCATGCTTGAGAGTGTGTTAGCTAGGTAGATAGGCGAGCCACCGCTCGAGGTTCAAAAGCGCTACTGGGTTGCCGGGTTGTTTGCCGCTGGCGTGAGCGAGGGCAGGCTGGAGGGCTGGCGTTGCCTACTGTGCACCCCCGCGCATGGTGGATTGTCCGAGGTAGAAAAGTGTCTAAGGTTTAGTCTGGACGGCAGGCGAGAAGACCTTATCGACTCGACTAGTAGAAGAGGAAGTGAGAGTACTGTATAGAATTTGAGCAGGAAGTGTATGAGATGGATAGAGAAGAAGAACGAGGATGGTGATTAAAGAATTGAGGTTCGAGGAATTGTGGAACAGTCGGTGAAGAGACTGGTAGATAGCATGTGGCCCAAGGCATAGGTCTAGCTGTTAATCCTGTGGATCGATAGAGGCTGGAGCGCACATTAGTGTAACATCAGCACAACGCGGGCAGGCACATTGGAGGTCACGGCAGTCGCAGGGCGACGTGATCACGAATGGTTAAGCGGCGTTCACCATAGTGAAGCCTCCATTGTATTGTGATCGAGAAAGACGCTCGCTCGAAGGCAAGGCCAGCTCCATTGATAGGCCGCAAGTACGTGCTTGCTGTTTTGGTAAAGTACACACCGGGACTCCATGGGGACCAACCCTCCGAGGCCGAATATGTATCATGTCATTCCATGCTATCCTCCTTGACCCGTCGCTCCTTCCCCGCTTATCGGACGATGCCCTCGAATCGGTTCTTGTACCACTTGATGGTCTCGGCCTGGTTGACGCGGTGGGAGGCGCCAATCTTGCTCTTGCACCGCCTGCGCTTGGCAACGCGCTCGCCGGGGCGGGTCATGCAGACGTAGAAGTCCATGCCGTAGATACTGCGCGCTGTCAGTGTGCGTCCACCTGCCTGCCATGCTGCGTCTCCACATACCCGATGCTAGGGTCGTACTTGATGCCCAAGTCGATGTGCTCGCTGATACCGAAACCGAAGTTGCCCGACTCGCTGAAGTTGCGCTTGCGGAGCTCGTACTCCTTGACCTTCAGGCCACGCTCGAGAATCTCCTCGGCCTTGGGGCCACGGATGGTGACGTGGACGGCGATCTTTTCGTTCCTCCTGATGCCGAAGGTTCGGACGGTGTAGCGGGCCTTGGAGTAGACGGGCGTCTGACCGCTCAGCTGCTCGAGCACCTTGGCCGCACGCGTCAGTCTGTCACCAGACTCGCCGACGGAGATATTGAGGACGAGCTTCTGGATGCGGAGCTCCCGCATGGGGTTGGAGGCTTTGGAGTCGGCCTGCGCATGCTGTCAGCACTGCAATTGAATTCCCCGTCTAGAATGAATGCTTACCATTGTGTGTGCTGCAGAGGTTAGTTGGCTGGAGTGTCGTCGAAGTGGTCGCTGGCTGTGGGTTTGAGAAAGTGTGCGCGGAGGGTGCGCTAGGCCGGGCCGTAAGCGAGGTTTTGGCTTGGCGCCCTACTAGCATCGCAAAGCTTCACGACGGAGACCAGCTCCACCCATACACCCCACCACCGACTTGCACGAGGGACTGTACCTGCGAAAATACTGCTCTTTATTCTCTCCAAGCTCAAGTCGTCCTCGGACGCACCACCGCCAGCATGTCGGGCGCCGCGAACAGGCAGGGGAAGATGGTAAGTACAGCTGCCTGCGAACCTCCCATGAATTCTTGATCTGAGAGGAGAACCCCATATAGACTGACTGACTGACGCTGGGATATAGCAAAATCTGGTAGGTGCTCTTCACCTCGTATCGAAGTCGCGTCGACTCACCAAATCTAGATCAACTATCGCATGAAAGTCACTCTCGCAGATGGCAGGCAAATGGCAGGACAGATGCTTGCTTTCGACAAGGTACGCGCGCCAATAACCTAGCAAGACCTCTGCTAACAGGATTGTCTAGCACATGAACCTCGTCCTCGCCGATACAGAAGAGTTCCGCCGCACGCGACGAAAGGGCAAGGCCGCACCAGGCGCCGCGCAACAGATCACCGAGACCGAAGAGCGACGCGCCATTGGACTGACCATCATCCGCGGCGCACAAGTCATCTCTGTCTCCGTCGACGGACCGCCCCCTGCAGACCCTGCCGCGCGACTTGGCGGAGGAAGTGGCGGACAGAGCACTGCTGCAACCCTGGCTGCGGGCCCTGGTATTGCTCGACCTGCCGGACGTGGCTTGCCTATTGGCTTGACCGGGCCGGCTCCTGGTGTTGGAGGACCTGGCGCAGCCTTCGGACCTCCAGGAGGCTTCCCAGGAGGACCACCGGGCGGTTTTGGCCCTCCTGGCTTTGGAAGAGGAGGACCACCTGGCGGACCGCGTAAGTATTGAACACTTGAAAGCAGCAACTGTAGCTAATATGATACTAGCTGGCTTCCCTCCGGGCGGACCTCCTGTTGGTTTCGGAGGCCCACCGCCGTTCGGCGGCGCCCCACCCCCAGGCTTCCCTCCAGGCGGACGAGGCGGACCTCCCGGTTTTGGTCGATAAGTCACGAAAAGAAGGTATCGCGAATTGGCGAATGGAAATTTATGAACGGCAGTTTGCGCTCCTTGGCTTTTGACGTCCATGAAGGAACCGATCCAAAGATTGCAAGGCATGGGATGCCACTTTTGGGTACGGCATATTCATCTCTGTGCCAGTGCGAAGAGCCAATGACCGGTAATGTGGCGTTCACCTGCTTGGGCGATGGTGCAAATTAGGAGAAATATGGAGCAGTGAACTCAGTTCCAAAGATGATATGCAAGGCGGTTCGATGAAAATGATACCATACTGAATCCCTTCCATGTCAAGCTGGGAACACCTCGAAAGACAAACTCGGGCGTTTGGTATTCTCTGTGAACTACTATGAAGAACTGTTTGAAAACGTGCATCAATATCAGCCCTCTATTCAGCCTCCAGAATTGCCACACCAGAGCTGCAGCCCTCAAATATTTCATCTCTTTTCGTTTCAACCAATTCCACCGCAGCCACCCCTGTTCACGTAGAATCCAGGCACCCATCTCGCACGTGACCACTGGCTCCCCGGCCTTCCGACTCCGGCTCCGGCTCCGAAGTCTGCTTGGCGAACTACCCAACGCCAAAGATTCGCTCGCCGTTCGCGCCGAAGACTCACTCCGGCTCCTGTTCAACCGCTCGCGCAGTCTCTCCAGCTCCAACATGGCGGCCGCAATCAAGGCGCTGAACGCGAAGATTCGCTCAAACAAGTATTTGGATTACTTTTGTTCGACTCGTAAGTACCCGTATCCGTTGTGCGCAGTTTGAGGGTTTGGTTTGCGAGGATCGGAGGGAGGGACTAATGAAGAGGGTGGTCGCGCCGCGCTGCGACATATGCAACGCGATGCACAAAAGAGGCGGAGAGCGGGAGAGGAACTGCATGGTTGGATGGCGAGGCCGAACAGTGCTGACCGGTAACAGACTTCTGGGGCCCCGCGAGTAACTTTGGTATCCCGCTCGCCGCCATTGCAGACATGAGCAAAGATCCTGAGATGTATATTACCCCCATCTGCTCACTTCTATCTTCTCCTTCTCCTCATGTCTAGTCACGCCTACACCAATTGGATTATCGTGAATGCTAACGGTGCAAACAGTATCTCCGGCCCCATGACCGTCGCGCTGTCCGCCTACTCCGGCACCTTCATGCGCTACGCCCTCGCAGTCAGCCCCGCGAACTACCTCCTCTTCGGCTGCCACGCCATCAACTTCACGAGTCAGCTCGTGCAGGGATACCGCTACGTGAACTACTGGAATATGGGCGGCCGGGATGCGGCGGTTAAGGCGCGGGAGGCCGCGGGGCAGGCGGAGGGCAAGATTGTGGAGGCGGTGAAGAGTGTGAGGAAATAAGTGCTGTGTAAGGATAGAGGGATGTGGTGGAAGTGCTGGGGAGAGGATATGAGTGAGATTAGGACTAAGGGAGGGATTACGGGCGCTCCGCGGATTTGTGGGTGGAGCTTGTGCTACTATTAGCTGTATATGATGTGTGGCATTGCAGTGAGGAGCTGGCTTTGTGGAGAGCTGAGTGATGGCGTTTAGCTTGCGCTGATGATATATAGGCAGAGGGGTTGCTGAACAGGACAAACCCGTACACAAACAGTACAGCATCACGTTCGTACCACAGCACAAGAGACCAGAACTTCCATGCTCAACATACCACAATATTCCCACGACCATAGCCACTTCCAGGTCTTCGAAATAAATCAGAACACATTATTCATTTATTGGGTATCATCCTTTCCTCCGCTATCCTACCATTACACCACCCCCATCTCACCATGACACTACCACCTCTATCACCCTCTAAATCCACCCACTCCTCTCTTCCTCCATGTCCACGCCGACGCCGACGCCCTCGTACTCCCTTAACACACTCCCCACTCCTGCATAAAACCCTGTATCCCTCACCTTCTCCCTGTCCGCCTCACTCTTCCGCACCCCCAGCGGCGCAGGCACAAGGTCCGCGTTGGAGAAGTGCTTTTCTAAAGTGCTGGGGCCTGGTTGTCTTAGCCCAGGATGAGCTGGGTGGATGGGTGGGGGACGGCGTGGTCGAGGATGTGGTTGGGGATGGGGATGGGGTTGGGAGCGAGGGGGTTGGGGTTGATGGGAGTGGGAGGGGAGATAAGGCTCGGGCTGGGTCTCAGCACGGATGGGGCCGCGGAAAATAAGGAAGGTGTGGTCGAGGTGGGAGTTGCATTTGCTGTCTACGAGTTCTTCTACCTTGGGCTGGACTTGGGGTTGAGGCTGAGGTTGCTGGCTGCGTTTTCGAGCTTCTCCCTGCGCCTGTTGCTTGCGAAACTCATCCGTTTCCTTCTTCGCGTCCGCACACACCCACGACGAATCGCTGTCGCGGCGGCGGCTGTGGAACGCAAACTGCACCGAGACGCCTGCCCAGTTAGCTTTCTTCTCCTTCTCCTTCTCCTTTCCCTTGCCTTCCTTCTCCGTCCCCTTCGCTTCGGTCTCGGCGTGCGCGAGTGGAATCTCCTGGACGGTAGAAGAGGCACACGGCTCACCTATATCCCGTACGAGACTCCTGCTCGCGCGCCGAGCGCTGTTCTTCGGGATCGGCGGCGCGGCGACACCAGCGGGAAAGGTATGCAGCTTAGGCTTGCTGATGGTTTGCTTGAGTTTCTCGGTGTGCTTCTTGCGCGTTTTGTCCTTGTTGGGCGCGAGCAGGTCAGTGAGGATCTCCCCGTCAAAGAACGCGTCCACTGCGTGAGCGAAGCGATGGGGCTTGTTCTCATTGTGTCCCGACCCAGGCTTGACGCTGGGGTTCAGATGGGTGGAAGACTTCAAAGTAGAAGTGAAACGGGAATGAAAAGCGGAATGGGAACCTACAGCAAGAGTGGGGGCTTCGGGGACGCTGCACTGCGACTCCACTGGGCGGGAGTATATGGTGCCTGGCATAGATCCGCTCATCCCTACAGCCGGCCGCGATGTAGCATCGGACGACTCCATGAATGGTTGCGGCGGACTCATACCTACTACGCGCATGTACAACTCCTCCTGGAACCTCAATTCAATTGGTTCTCTCTCACCCGGAGCAGGAACTGGTCGAGGAGGCAGACCCTTCTTTTGGATTCCTCTGACCTGGGGCTTTTCGGAATGAGGCAGATCCTTCTTTGGAATTGCCATTGGCTGGGGCTCTTCGGTTGCCGTCGCCGGGGCTTGCACACTCGGTGAAGCCCGCAAGGGGGCGATGATGGACGTAGGGGACACTGGCGATACAGCGCTGGCGATTCCATGATAGTGCGGGAGGAGCGCGTCCGGGAGTGGCTGTAGGAGCGTGGGAGACCTCCCCGCACCCAATGGCTCGGCTGAGTACTTTGGACGAGACGGGACCTCAGTGACAAGGTGCGACTGTAAAGGAGAGGTGACCTCTGGGGCCGGCTCAGAGATTGGGGCAGGCGGAATTCTTGGTTTCGGTCTTGGTAGTTTAGCAGCCACACGATGTATGATTTTGAGCTGCTGGGCTTCGTTCAAAGCCTTTGTACGGGGGTTTGGAATTTCCGGTGGCGCGTCCCCGTGCTTTAGCTCGCGCGTCCCTTCCCCTGTCTCCTGGATCGAAGGCTTTGTACGAAGCCTTGGGTCTTCCCGAGACGTCTGTTCGTCCTTTGCCTCGCACCCTTCCTCTTTCATGGCCTGCATCAAAGCATTCTTGAGTTTTTGGTCGGGATCTCGATAGTCTACGTATAGGTCTTTTATCCGCGCCGCTATCTTGGTAGCCTTTTCTGTGATTTGGTGCCCCTCCTCTTTGCGGCTTTTCTTGCCTTTCGGACGGGCAGTCGCGGGTGGACGCTTCTGCTTCTGCTTCTGTTGATCCTTCTCCTTGCCGAGTTCCTGTCGGAACTTCGACTGGAGTACAGGCTGTCTATCCTTCGTGGACCACGGAGCGTGTGTCGATACAACACCCGCATCCGTTTGCACATCTACAAAGCCCCGTGGAGAGCGGAAGTCGTCCCAGCCTTTGTGCTGTGGTATCGGGTCCACCGGATACCGCTCAATCTTCTGCCCTTGGCGCCCTGGTGCTGGGTTGGACGGAAGGCCGTAATTCTGCGGCCGCGGCCTATTCTCGGGCTCGTCGTAGTGAAAGAGGGGTGGGGACTGGTAAAGGGGAGATAGGGGACCTTCCGATAGGGCCAATGATGGCGGTCCCGAGGATGAGGTTGAGGCGCCCTTGAAGCTCGGCACATCCAATGGCGACAACTGTGCAGTCGGCGGAAGGAGACCACCTAGACCTCGAATACCCAGACCCCGTATACCCAGACCCACCTGTGTATCCGGAGAGGAGTACCTCTGACTTGCTTGCTTCACGTTCGTATTTACGTGGAATGATTTCACGCCAGTGTTATCGTATGGCGTACTGAGTCTGTACCCTGAAGATATAGGGTCGGTACCGGTACCATCGGGTGTGTATTCATCGTCGGCTTTTACGCTCGTTGCAGACGAGTTCTGGTGCACTATGCGAGGGTGTCTCGAGTCCATAGGCTTGACATGGATCTCCTCGCTCAGTCTAGTATCGTACCGAAGATACCTTGGATATTCCGCAATTGGTTTGCGGCCGATACCTGTGTCTTGCTTACTCATGGATTTTCGAGCCTTTCAGAATGTTGCTTCTGGTTTTGATGTGAATTGAGGAGGACGCTCATATGCTGTATGAGGCGTAGAAGTGCGGGGGATTGTTTGGAAGAGATAAGCGCGTGTATATGTGCAGAGGCGGTGGGGCTTTGTTTCTAATTACTTCGTTGTTGTAGTGTTCCTGCTCAGAGGCCGAAGTCGTTGTGATTATCAGGTAGATTGTTGTAGTAGTGCGCGCACGCCGAAGAGCTTCTATGACTCTGCTCCACGTGGATGCGAATGCTGGGGATAGAAAACCTATAGGGTGTATATGCGTGCACTATCAAAATACAAGTCAATGTAGTAACGCTGTAGTAACAGTGCAAGTCGGAGATGGATCTGAGGATGCCATTGTGGGGACTGACATGATTTATGAGCTCATTGAGCTTGTTGAAAGCTGTACCGACAAAGAGAGCCTCTAAACGAAATTAGAAACAAGTGACCATGACCAGGTGGCGAAAGGTAACAATAGAATAATGCTCGATATTCCTATCGCTTTGTTACAGAATTTGCTTATGGGTGTTGGCTGCACAATGTTCGAATGTCCGCTGTAGCAAAGGAATATGGAAATGACCGAGCGAGAAAGTTTGTGACGAGGAAAAAGTGCTGAAGCACCAATATCGCGAAATGCTCGTAAATGGCTAGTTGAGGACACGGATGTGCCAGAGAACGGCACGCGTAAGCTTCGCTTCGAGTCACATCACAGCGAGCCGAGCCATGTGATTGAGCTGACAAGGAATAATTTTGATGAAAGATTGGATGGAAAGGTGGAGGGGCTTCGTCCCATAGTCATCGAGTCGTGTCGTCTCGAACAGGTAGTGACAATATGAAAGAGCGAAGCCCATTTTTGTTTTGGGGAGCAAGGAGCGACAACTTTGTATACTGTCCGAAGCTAAGAATATAGTCAGTGGCTACATGTGTGTTCCTTGCCGGTCTCGTAGTCATTTTCGTCTCCCTATACGTGACCTAAGCAGTGTGCGTTGTGCACATAAGCGGTGAATGCCTATCAAGTACCATGGTTGCCATGCCACTTCAATAATTCCACCCCAAATTCAACAACCCTCTAAAAAATAAATTTTCCCGTTGAATATCAACGAAACTAAAATAATAGATCAGCTGAAGCCAATTATCAGGTTGTTTAAGTGATCTGTCAGCAGGGAACCTGCCATATAATTGATAATAGTAGACAGGAGAAAACGCTTGCGGTACTTGCTGGGCCTTTTCGAGGAGTATGGAATAGATGGTCCTGTCAGGTATACTCAGAGCACCACTGCAAACATATGCTTGTGCATGTACGTCACCTACAACCCGACCGACATGGCAAGATAAGGTGGGAACTCGTGCAGCTCGGATGGTTCTTTGCAATCGGCATTAGCTCAATGGGCATACATTCATAACTATGATCGTGATTCTATCGAATTTTTCTCCTTCTCATTCAGACCAGATCTGTTTCCAGGTAATACTTTTCTTCTACAAGTTGACCGCAGTGCGGAAGTTCGATCCGGCGTAGACGGCGTTTGAGCCAAGCTCCTCCTCGATGCGGAGGATCTGGTTGAGCTTGGCCAGACGCTCAGATCGTGCAGGTGCGCCGGTCTTGATCTGTCCGCTTCGTAGACCCACGACGATGTCGGCAATGGTCACGTCCTCAGTCTCACCAGAGCGGTGGGAGACCATGACGCCCCAACCGGCGCCAAATGCGTCCTTGGCAGCCTGGATAGCCTCTGAGATGGTACCGATCTGGTTCACCTTGAGGAGAAGGGCGTTGCAGGACTTGAGCTCGATGGCCTTCTTGATGAATGCGGGGTTGGTGACAGTCAGGTCGTCGCCAACAATCTGGAAGTCGGAGGTCTTGAAGAAGTAGCTCCATGCCTCCCAGTCATCCTCAGCGAAAGGATCCTCGATGCTGACGATGGGGTACTTCTCAGCCAAAGACTTGTACAAGTCGGCGAGTTGCTCATAAGTGAGCCACTTGCTCTTGTCGCTGTCGGGGTTCTTGAAGTCAAGGTCGTACTTCTTCTCCTCGGACTTGTAGAATTCGCTGGAAGCGACGTCCATGGCAATCTTGATTTTGCCAGTGTATCCAGCCTCCTCGATGGCCGAAGTGATGAGGTCAAGTGCCTCCTCAGGGGTTTGAATATCGGGAGCGACACCTAAAAGGAGATCGTAAGTACATTTCTTGCACAATAGGGTAATTTACGGTGGACACTTGGAAAAGCCAGACATAGCTCAGACGAATCCGCTCCCGGTGTTGCCCCAGGCTGTGATACGAAGGTCAAAGTTACAAGAATCAGTGCCGAACTAGCCAAGATTCGTGCACCCTCTGCCTCCGCATTGCACATCCCGAGGTTTGCACAGGGTGAACTTTGCTATCATCCACTAAAGTATGTGTGTACTCACCACCCTCGTCACCGACGTTGCCGGCAGATTGTCCGTACTTCTTCTTGGCAAGGCTCTTGAGCTTCTGGTAGACTTCGGAACCCTGGCGCATGGCCTCGCTGAATGAGGGAGCTTCCGAAGGGACGATCATGAACTCCTGGAAAGCAAGGCGACCACCGGCGTGGGAACCACCGTTGAGCACGTTCTGGAAGGGAACGGGAAGCACATAGGGCTTCTTGGTGCCCGCAAGATCCGAGATGTGTGCATACAGCGGCACACCCTTCTCGGCGGCGGCGGCCTTTGCGACGGCCATGCTGACGCCCAGGATGGCATTGGCGCCGAGCTTCGTCTTGTTCTCCGTTCCGTCGAGCTTGTTCAGGAAGGCGTCCACGGCGGACTGGTCCTTCACATCGATCTTCTCCTTGATGAGAGCAGGTGCGATGATGTCGTTGACGTTGGCGACGGCCTTGGTGACACCCTTACCACCCCACTTGGCTGTAAACACGATCAGCATGCTCCTCATTGCTCTGTGTTGCGCGGAGACGCTCACACTTGTCGCCGTCGCGGAGCTCGCAGGCCTCGTGGGAGCCGGTGGAGGCGCCGGAAGGCACGATGGCGCGGTGCAGGCCGGTCTCGCTGACGAGATCGACCTCGACGGTGGGGTTGCCGCGAGAGTCGTACACGGTACGGGCGTGGATCTTGGTGATGGCCATGTTGACTGTGAAGGCGGGGTCAGCTGATGGTCGAGAGGAAGGAGCAATTGATGTCAGAGCGAGCTCGGAAGGAGCTTGCGAGATATATAGCTGGGCGGCGGGGGTGATGTCAAATGATAGTAAAAAGATTCAGTCAAGGCGTGGATCCCTGAGCAGAAAAAGCAGTTTGGTGGATAAGGTTGTCGCAGCCCACTCGCATTCTGGCCGCCGTCCGAAGTGGACGGAGCTATGGGATAGGCCGTCGGCCGCGGATGAGATTGGCAAGGAGTCAATTGACTTACGTTCGTGTTTTTGGTGATTGATGGTCAGCGGACAAGAAGGTGATGATGTGAGAAAGGTTCAGAGGTCTGTTGTTGAGGGGCGCGCATTTATTTGACGTTGATGGCGGGGCACTCTGCACCTGCGCAGCTGTGTTGGGACCTGCGCGTCATTGGCCAAACCCGCCTTCACGGCCGTAGAATATGGAAGAAGCTGCATCAGTCGAGTCTCACCACGGCCGCCAAGTTGTTAGAGCAACTGTCGGGGATTGTAATGTAACACAATACTCTGTGTTGGACTTAGGACCACCAGCCAGACCCTGCGCAAGGGCAAAGCATCTTGAACATGGACTTCCAATGAAGTCAGATTACACGATCCTACTCGGAAGGGCTCCACGGCGCACGTTGCTCAATGGAATTGCCTTCCAGAATTTAGTCAGAAGTCCAGAGCGCGACGCCGGGTCTTTCATGACTCTCCAGACGTGCATTCTGAGCAGTTGAGAGTCGGCGCTGGGGCATCTTACCATAGGTACTCATCAAAACCAATTTCTCAAGATCTAATATCCGGGATGGGCCTTCATGAAAGCGACCACTCGAACACACATCGAAGTTCCAGCTGAAAAGCTATTGATGATCATTGCACAAATGGGTGGAGCTTTCCGCGTCACGTGTAGGCTAAGCCTCATCGAGAGCTACAGTCTTGGCCCAGGCAGCTCCGGTGCCGCGTTCACCACCGACGATCCACGCCTCACCCTACACCACCATCCCGCCGCTCTCCTATAGCTCTCTCGATTTTTCTCTCGACACCGATCGTGTCTGCGTTGCGTAAAACAGCCCGCAAATTCAAACCGAGGTCCACACTTAGTCGTCATCATGTATGGGAGCATATTCATCATTTTTGAGCTCACACTGACATGGCTACAGGGAGGTCCTTCTAGGGATCACGGGCAAGGACTTCACCCTCATCGCCGCGTCTAAAGCCGCTATGCGAGGCGCAACCATCTTGAAAGCTTCCGATGACAAGACGCGAGAGCTGAACAAGCACACACTGATGGCATTCTCGGGAGAGGCTGGTGACACTGGTATGGTTCAAACACCCGGTAACGTTGAATGAAGGCGATGCTGATGCTCGAAATAGTGCAATTTGCGGAGTTCATTCAAGCGAACGTCCAGCTGTACTCAATGCGCAATGGCATGGAGCTATCACCTTCTGCGACAGCCAACTTCGTTCGAGGAGAACTAGCTCGCGCGCTGCGGTCAAGGAGACCCTATACCGTAAACTTGCTGCTTGGAGGATACGACAACATTGCGGACAAGCCTAC
Source organism: Bimuria novae-zelandiae CBS 107.79 (assembly GCA_010015655.1). NCBI lineage: Eukaryota > Fungi > Ascomycota > Dothideomycetes > Pleosporales > Didymosphaeriaceae > Bimuria > Bimuria novae-zelandiae. The sequence continues at coordinate 188,667 of ML976772.1, forward strand.
CCTGTACTGGATTGACTACTTGGCGAGCTTGGCCCCGGTGCCGTATGCCGCACACGGATACGCTCAGTACGTTTCCCCGCGATCTCCGTGGGTAATAGGGCCTCGGACTGCTATTGTAATTTCAATTGCGCCCTATACGTGACCCGGGATATTTGTTGAATATCTCGGGTTATGGATAGGGTAGATGTGTCCAGGCGCCTAAGATGTGCTGTCATCTATTGTGGATGACTTTAGAATTTAGACTGAGCTAACAACTGCCCAGGTACTACTGCCTCTCACTTCTAGACAAGCACCACCACCCAGATATCGACTTCGAGCAGGGCATGAAGATCCTGCGCATGTGTACAGAGGAACTCAAGCGACGTCTGCCAATCGACTTCAAGGGCGTGATCGTGAAGGTCATAACGAAGGACGGCGTGAAAGTGTTGGACTATGAGGATGATGTGAAGGTGGACGTGCCTTGAGGACCTACGTAGGTGGGACGAGAAGTGGATCTGCGTATAATACTCGGACTAAGTCTGAGTGCCATGTCGAACCCCGAGATGGGTAATGCAAAGGCCAGAAGGGCTTGCATCAGGCTTCAAAGGCCACACGTAGACGGATCTTTGGACATGAACCATGTGTCTTCCATTAAGGCGCATATGCTCAATCAACAATGAAACTTTATGAATGATGAATTCGGGCTCGCTCATGTGTTTTGCATAGTTCCAAGGGTTCTGCGCTTGATCACTGTCGACTCTTACAGTGTGCGACCTCGGGAGCCACTTCTCCCTGTGATAGGAAATGAACGATGGAGAGGCCCGATCCACGCTGAGGTTAGGGCTTGAGCTCCACATATGCCACGTGATTGTCTGCTAGCGCCTTGGCAAATTCTGCCATAAAATCTTCGCGGAACCCGCACCCAGATTCTCTCGCTTGATCAAAAACAACGGAGCCAGCCACGACCATCAGCATCATCATGGCTTTTGGTTGCCAGTCACCTTACGGTGGCGTGGCTCCGGAGAACAACACTCCTGTAGGAAGCTGGCGTCTCGTGGGTCAACTTAAATGATGGCGATGGGGCGTCGGTGTCGATTTTATGGAGGACATCCCTATTCCAACACGCGCACGGTGTAACGCATGTGTGCGGGCAGCATGAAAGGCCACGGCTTGCACTTTGCGACGTCTGTGAGTGCAGCTTCACGCATTAAAAATAACACCTGTTGAGGTTGTGTTGGAACGACTGCAGCTCCCCAGTGCAGCAGAAACATCGCCATGTTAGGCACGCGTACGTAGGTAAATAATGTGTGTAGCACCAGTAATATTGCTACCAACTCAGTTCATCCATGAATGAAGCTTTTGGAAGAAAGAGGAAAGAAAGCATTCCAGGCCGCACCTTCCAAGTCTGTGCAACCAAGCTGATTAGCTTTGTGCGGTCGTTGCACTACATCAACACCCAACGCCCGCTCAATTCTTGTATCCATTCTCGTACCCATTCGCCAAAACCTCCTTGAGCCCGTTGGGTACTCCGTTGGCCACCCTGTGAGCAGCATCATCGGTCTTGGTGCCGTTCAACTTGCCGTTTACCTTTCCGTTCATCGTCTGCTCCACGGGCTTGTCGTTGAGGGTGTAGCCGGTGTCGCTCGCATCGACAAAAGCATCGAGACCTTCACCGTTGCGGGGATACTGCTTCATGATCTCCTTGTGTTGTCGTAGCGCAGCGTTCATCTCATCCGCGGTAACGTCGTTAAGGAAAACGCAGCTTCCCAGAGGATTCGGCACGGCTGCACGCAGCTTACCATCTCGGGTCTTCAGGATGGCTGCCGTGGCTTTCGCGAGGATCTCCTCGTTGAAGAGTTCGTGGTCCATGGATAGGCCAGCGCGCGAGAACAACTTCAGGATGCGGTGGTGCTCCTCATCGCTCATGAGCTTGCAGCTATTAGCCAGTGTCGCGGAATAAGCCATGTCGATGGAGATGGCGTGACCATGGCGAAGTGGCACGTCGGGTGTGAGCTGCAGCGACGTTAGCGATTGTCAGGGTGAATCTTGAGTGAACTGACCCCGTGCAGCGGGTTCCATGTGTGTCCATAGGCGATGACACGATCCAAGCCGATCTCGTGAAGGTTGGGAGTCTCGAGCTTCAACATCTCGTAAATACCAGAGCGGTTGATCTCATCTGCTGCCTTGCGAACCGCTCCATCCGCATCATCACTACGACCGAACTTGGTCTGGATGAGCTTCTCACAGTACTGATCAAGCAGGTCAAACGTTCGCAGGTGAGCGCAGCTGGAAATCTTGATCAACTCTGCGAAACCATTCCGTACCTGCGACTCAGGCAGGGTTCGAAGGAACGTGAAGTCGAGGAAAGTGTGCATGGGAGCATGGTAAGCTCCGAGACGATTCTTATAGTTGCCGTAGTTCACAGCGACCTTGATACTGACAGAAGCATCAATCAGTCCGATAACAGTTGTAGGAATGCGGATGAAGTTCGTGTTCCTTCGGTACGGAGCACAAGCGAATCTATAACCGCGAATTAGCAAAATGACCTGGAAGGGCTAATAGGCCAGAGTGCCTTAGATATGCTCTTCGGCTATGGACCAGTGGCATGCCTTTACCCAGCAACGTCGGTGACAAGACCTCCTCCCTGGGGGCGCGTTAGCGATGCGGAAAAAAGGAACAAAAGATCGTTCACAAACCACTACCAAGACCGGCTCTTTGCGAATTATGCCGAAGTCGGTCATGGAATCCACAATGCTTAGGAAGGTGTCGATGGACTTGGCCTTTTCTCCGATCATGGTCTTGTGGATCTTCAATTCCAGATTATAGTGGTCGAAGTACCTCTCCATCTGCTCGCCGTACAGGTTGTAGATGTTAAGGTCCATGACCGCAAGAGCGCGGCCCCAGCGTTGGTAGCAGTCGGCAAGCTGCTTGTTCTGCGGGTTGAACACGCCATCGAGGAACGTGAAGTCATATTCGACTATTTGCACGAACGTTAGCGGGCTGACGCTAAGAGTCCAGTATCACGCTTTTCGGTCGGAGAGAGCTCATATGCTGCAGGTCTACGTACTCTTCTCGTATCCCTCGACGTGGAACCCATTCTGCGTCTCAACGACGGAAGCTTTAAGGTCAGACATTGTGGTCGGTAAAGAATCAAAGAAGGATCTTAAGAAGAGATAGTTGATACCTGCTACAAATATCTGAGCTGCGTGCGGACCCTTCACTCTATATAAGTATCTGCGTCTCATTGACGCACCCAGTCAACTGCGTTCATGGCTGTAGGCGGAATTCTCATTGGTCCATAGAGGCCAAATACTGGCTGGTAAAGTCAACCAAATGCAGCCGCCTTGCTCATCACTTGGTGCTCGTAATTCCTTGTCCTGTAAAACTTAAGGCTAGTTCCCCGTGCTCCGCTAACCTAAGCTTCTACGGGAACCCATGATGAAACGACCCGTTCGGGGAGGAGAACTATGAGCCTGGATCTTGGATTAGATTGTTCCGGTGCATGGAAATCATATTCTTGTCATGCATATCCTTTGGTTCCGTATCCTAGGCGAGCATACGGAGGCGCTACACGTAGTACTTGTTAGGAACAGGAATGATGCTTCCTGACGCGCTAACTACATTAGGCCGAGATATCATCCAGTTGCTACTCGCCCCACACGCCAACCGGAGGTTGGCCCTGCGCAGCCCAACGTAACTTCGCAGCCCAACGTAACTTTGTATAGAGAATCGAAATTGATCCAGTCTTTTGACAGCGTAGACTTCAATTATATGGGCTAATATACAGTGGAGTTGGTGTAGCAAGTAGGGCAGGATCTACAGTCATCTCTCTAAGAGATGGGACCCATCGGGGCTGATTTTGTAGGCTCTGCAAGTGGGCGTCCTTGTACGTTTTTGCAGCCTTTCGAGCAACCTTTTGAGCCTCAAGCTCTACACGTTGATCAATTGCTTGTC